>JAUCMT010000134.1:4165885-4179754 GCA_032357475.1 Enteromius thamalakanensis
ATTTATAATTTATGTAATGCTATTTTTCATAAACTGCAACTTTTTCAGTGTTTTTGTCATTTTTTCCCCAAATACAAAAATCTTAGCAGCTTAAACCGAGACGCTTCTGCTTTGAGAGACAAACTGAAGATACGGCTTGTTTTCTGAAATGAGAACAATATGAAAACTGTTTCCTTTGGATTATGTAGATTTTTCTGAGCACACTATTTGTCCTCGTGTTAATTTTATCTGATGGCATTTTGCTTGATCTTCTTGTTTGCTTATTTTTCCTTTTCATTTTGTCGAGAATCTTTGAATATTTTTTGTGTGTGTGAAATGAATTTAAAACGAACTCATCAAACTTCACACTCAGAGACCGTACTGGCACACTGTGTCTCAGTACATTACTCCCTTCAGTTGTATTGACTTGTTAAAGGCTCTGAGAGTTGTAAGCGTATCTTCCCAGAGCCTGCAGAAACCCTGGATATACTTGAATGTGTTATTTTAGTAGTATACTGCTTGTTTGTTTGTCTTCAGAGCTCGAGGATGCGTTACAATAGTAGTTTAGTTTTAAGAGTGTGTATTATATTAACATCGGTGCACAGTTAAAAGTGTGATTCAGGTCTTCTGAGAAGATGGCACAGAATTATTGACGTCTCTTGTTTCGGTGTATAGTTCGTCCGGGCAGCGTGAGAAACATCATCCAGCAGTTTGAGAATAACTCAGACTCTGTGGAGGAAGGGGATATTGAGGGACAGAGATTGTCTTCCAGCAGCTTTGGAGAGGACAGCATGGACAGGTCTGTTTCTGACTCTAATCATCATAATCGTCTTGATCTTAAGATCATAAACACACGTGCATGTGATCGTTCCAGCTCCATGTTTGTTTGGTTTGTCTCCCTCAGTCCCACCATCTCGGTACGTCTGGCTCGCAGCGAGTCTTTGAAAGCTCAGGGGGAGGGGCGTCGACGAGGAGGCGGGGCAGGGGTGGAGTCTGTGCCTCGTTCTCGTAGCGATGTGGATATGGAGGACTGTGAGGAGAGGGAGGGGCCAGGACTGAGGCTGTTACATCACAGCGCCTCGTCCTCCGCCTCCAGCAGCTCGGCCCGGTACAAACACACACAAACACACACACACACACACACACACCGCTGTTAAATTCCCATCATCCGTTACAGTCTTCAGTGTCACAGGATCCTTCTGAAATGTTTTACTTTTTGTTCATCAAAGATTCCTGGAATAAATATCACAGGTTTAAAAAAAAATGAATTACCCAAAGCACTTTACAGTTTTGATGATAAACCAGCATAAGAAGTGTTTCTGGAGACTCATGTCACGTCAGATTGTGTGAAAGCAGCTTTACAGGATTAAACAGGAACACCGTGTGTCAATAATGCAAAAACACAGCAGGAAGCACTCGATGCCACACGAACGCTGGAGCAATGCTGCTGAAAATCTGTCTGTCACAGAAACTAATGATTTTTAAAGTATATTACCATTATTTTAAATTTCCATGCTATGTCCTAATATAACTCATTCGTAATACTAATGTATTTAATCAATTGAATATAAAATATCTTGTGTGTGTGAATAATGATGTATAGATCATTAAAGTTTATTCTTGTGTAACTGTTATGTTTTGTGTTCTGTCAGATCTCTGGAGAACCCGACTCCTCCGTACACTCCTCGCTCTCAGCGCAGGTGACTCAGCGCCGCTCTCTCTGTCTGTGTCTCTGTCTGTCTCTGTTCGTCCGTCTCATTCTCTTCCGTCCGTCCGTCCGCAGGCTCCAGGAAGCTCCAGTGGCTCTGTTACCCGACGCTCCGGCTCTGGACGAGGACGTGATCGACTCTCAGAACTGGCAGGAGACCGTGGAGCCACACGTGCTGACGTCTCTCTGCTCGCGGGAGATCGACCGGCAGGCCGTCATCTACGGTACACACTTACACTGAAATCAGGTCTCAGCACCTGTTCCCTGAACAGAGGAAGCCACTTTAAACAAACATTATTGTGATACACAAATGAGACCCTTCCAATTAAACAACCTACTTTAAAAGCAGTATTTCAGTTTTAATTCAATCATTTTAAGCCAGATGTCAGTTACTGCAGACAATCATTTTATTATACATTATCACTTATATTAGGAAACTGTATTATACTTCAAATACACACACACTATTTAAACTCTTGTTAGCATGAGACTTTTGTGATAAATGACTAGTAAGACCTAGTGAGGCTTTATTATAATAATATTTTATATTTATGTTTCTTATTGTTAGTGGAATATATGAACTCTATGGGAAGCGTTGCCAAGTCATTAACAATATATAATCAAAGCCTGAGTGAAATCATCAGCAAACAGACCGACAGCAGTTGAATACACCGGCCTGTCAGATGCTGAACATCTTTTGTAAGGGATATGAAGCGTGTAAATGTGTCAGTGAGAATGTTTTCAGTGAAATCTCAATACCTGACTTCCTGGAGTTAATAAGCAGCCTCGGGTGAAGCATAAACTGTGTGAAACATGAGAGAGCCCAGGGATGTTTTTCACTCAGATGGGGGTATTTTGCATCATATCCGTCAGGCGTCTGTCAGCGTTTCTCCTCCGGCGGGAGAAGTGAGCCTCACTGACAGCCCCAGACATGCCTTCTCCATCTGAGATTAATACATCCAGGGAACCTACACCAGCCAGAGTCACTGATGATCTCAGGTGGCCTCAAGCCTCAGACTTTAAATGGGTAAACTGGGAGAACGTGAGCAGTTTTAGCAAACCGTCAGACACAGACGTCCTGAGATCACTCAAAACTGACTGTGTGAACGAACTGAGGAAGTTAGGCTGCCGGACCCTTCAAACGGGGGTTTATATTAACTGAGAGATCTTGAAAGTATTGCTTTGTTAGTCTCCAACAAATAAATATAAGCTATATCACAGAATTGTGTCTCAAATATCAGGCAGCATGCTTTGTTTCGTCAGCATAGGGCTGGGGATGGAGGTGCCTCGATACAACCCAGTATCAAAAAACGTCTTTTCGTCCGGTACACAGTGTAAAGGGTTAATCTCATCAACGTCAGCGAGCAATATATTATTCATATCATTTACACAACTGCACACACACACATAAACGTGCACGCGCCGCACACTCCCGCTTTCAATAGTATTTGTCAATATTTAACCACGTCATAAACTTCCTTTAATATGATATTCCAAGTTAAAGTTGTGAATCCAGATGGAATCCTCTCCTGTTATATTAAAACACCAGAAACCGTACAGATAAACTACACTAACCTACATTACAGTTGTACTCAAGCTACTGTCCTGTTATATTTTGACTCTTAATGTCTCTGTAGGTAAAGCAGTAGATCTGTTGTATTGAGTGTAGTGTAGTGTTCTAGTGTCTGATGTTGTGGTGTTGGTCTGTAGAGCTGTTCACCACCGAGGCGTCTCACCTGAGGACCCTGCGGGTTCTGGATCAGGTGTTTTATCAGAAGATGCAGAGCGTCCTGACTCCAGAAGAGCTGTCCTGCATCTTCCTGAACCTGCGTCAGGTCTACGAGATGCACGGTCAGTATCTGAGGAACTCCATCCTGCGCGAGAGAACATCTGCTCTTTTGGAAAAATGAATAAATGTCAAGTCCTAATGTTGTTTTTCTGTCCAGCGAGCTTATGTGAGGCCATGAAGAAGCGCAGGGAGTCTCCGATCGTCCAGGGCATCGGAGACATCATGCTGTCTAGAGTGAGTGTCTCACACTCTTTAACATTAAAGATCGTGCAAAAGCCACCAGTATTTTCAGCAAAAGAAACTATTTTAAGTGGGTTATTTCTGTCTTTTGCAGTATAGACGTATATAATCTAGATCTAGATAAGCTTTCCGTTGATGTGTGGTTTGTCTGATGCAGCTATTAGAAAATCTGGAATCAAGATATTGAGTAAATCAGCTTTAAAGTTGTCCAAATCAAGTTTCTAGTAGTGCATTTCACTAATCAGAAGGATTTTTTTAAATTTATTAACAGAACATAATCAATGCTTAATATCCTAATGATTTTTAGCATAGAAAAGGAAGTGGAGGAAGCATTATTATTGATTATGGACACGTATTTTATCCGGAAGAAATCCAGATCTGTTGCTGAGACACTGATGCAGTAGTAGTTCTGCTGGTGAAGCGTGAGTCATGTGGTGCGTGTGTGTTGTAGCTGGAGGGAGAGGCTGGAGTTCAGTTCGAGGAGCAGGTGTCTCATCTGTGCAGTCAGCAGAGTCAAGCGCTGGAGCTCATCAAGAACAAACAGCGCAAAGACCCTCGCTTCGCACACCTCATACAGGTAACGCACGCACCAGAGCTCCTCCGGGTCACCCGGGGGTCATGTGCTGACAGTGTGTTGTGTGTCAGGAGTGTGAGGCCAGTCCTCACTGCCGCAGGCTACAGCTGAAGGACCTGCTGGTGGCTGAGATGCAGCGCTTGACCAAATACCCCCTGCTGCTGGACAACATCATCAAATACACAGAGAGTGAGTGAACACACCGGGTTCCTCGTGTATGTGACACAGAAGACTGGAGTAATGATGCAGCTTCGGTCACACAATAAATATATGTGTGTGTGTGTGTGTGTGTAGCGGCGTCTCCGGACCTGCAGCTGCTTCAGAGAGCACAGGCACGTTGCCGTGGGATACTGCAGGCCGTGAACGAGGTCGTCAGGGAGACGGAGCACCGGCATCAGCTCAGCCAATACCAGCGCAGGCTGGACCTGACGCCTCTGGAGCGGCTGGCCAATCCCGTCGCAGCACAGTTCAAGGTACGAGCCGCCCGGTGTCCTTCACTCGTCCCGCACGCCTCATCGCTAACGTCTGCTTCTCTCTCACAGAACTTGGATCTCACAACCAAGAGGATGATCCATGAGGGGCCGCTCACCTGGAGAGTCAGCAAAGACAAAGCCATCGGTAAACATGAGCACAGTGAAAATACATTACTTAATACTCATATTTTTATTACAGTAAATAAAACACATTTTTGGCAGTTTCTTTCATATATGTTAACATATTTCTAATCATTTAAAATCTGTTGTAGATCTTAAAGCATCATGTGTAACTGTCCTCATTTGTGAGTCACTTTAGATAAAAGTGTCTGCTAAATTAAAAAAAATCATAATTGGATGGATATTAATCAAATCTGCTCATTTTTATTCATTTATAATAATATCACTAATTCATTTTTATTAATAAAATCCGTTTTAGATTAAATTATTTTTATTAACAATTAAATAAAGAGATGGCCTTAAAGGGACTGATATTTGATTGAGTTTGTCTTCTGCTTCAGAGGTCCAGGCTCTGCTGCTCTCAGATCTGCTGGTGCTTCTTCAGAGAGGTCCAGACGAGCGGCTCATCCTGCGCTGTCCGTCACGCTCGCTGGGCGGAGCCCCGGACCTCAAGATCCCCTTCTGCCCAATCCTGCGCCTCGACTCTGCCCTGGTCCGCCCCGTCGCCACGGGTGAGAGTTCAAACCCCATGCATCTCTACTGAGCATGCGCTACATAAAGAGGAGTGATGCTAAAGACTTGCTGTCAAATATTAAATGAGCGTGTGTTCATCTCGCAGATAATAAAGCGCTGTATGTGATCAGCACTTCAGAGAGTCAGATCTACGAGCTGGTGGCCGGGACATCGTCAGAGAAGAACACGTGAGTCTGTTCTCCATCCTCATTGGCTGCTTGTGTTTGAGTGACAGGACTGCAGCCTATCAGGGAGCTTCATTAATTCCTGCTGATTTTAATAATGGGGGAAATGGGCTGATGATATAAACTGTTTGTTCATTCTTTTCTAATTGTTATGCATGCATGTATTTGAAAGTCTCTCCCTTTCAATCAATGTTTTCCTCGTAGTTGGAAAGACCTGCTGGAGAAGACCATCGCTCAAGGAGCAGGGTCCAGCAAACAAGGGTCACCAGCACCGTACGTCACCATCAGCTCATAAACACTGACATCTACAGCCGTGTCCTCACTGCATCTGATAAACTCTGTCTGCTCTGTTTCAGGTCGTCTGATGCTCGCTCGTCTACCACTACCATCGGTAAGAGAAGGCTTTATAACACCTCACAACAACAACTGGACATTCAAAATATCATTACATCATACACACTGCTGCTCCAATGTTTGGGGCGCAAAACATACATATTTTAAAATACATTTATTGAGCCGGGATGCTTTAAATTGGTAAAAAGTGACCGTAAGTACATTTGTAATCTTGTTAAATATTCTTTTTTCCAAATAAATGAACTTTCCTTAACACTTTATTTCATGGTTACACCTATTAGTTGCTTATTACTAAAATATTAGTCATTAATTATAGCTAATTAAACACATATTAATGCCTTATTCTACGTCACAATGCTGAAAATCAGCTGCATATCTCAGGAAGAAATACATTTATTACGATACAAGAGTTATTGGAAATCTTAATAATATTTTCCTGATTTAACAGCATGTTTGATCAGATGAATGTGTCCTTGGTGAGCACATGACATTTTATAAACCCAACCCACACCTTTAAATAATTTGATTGCAGTTCACTGACAGCGACGAAATCTGTGCAATATTTCTGGAAATATGGAGAATGCATTGATAAGGCTGTAGATTTCTTCATTTATGATTGTCTTAATACCTGTGCTATTGTCAGTGCACGTTACAGAAGTACTGTTTTTGTGACATTTCATCAAAATGCAATCACTTGCAAAGCTAAGATCGAAAGTTTTCCATTAAATCTGTCTCATTGAAAGAGCATGACGTCTCCCGTCTCTGTTAGATGTGTCCGAGTCTGTGTCTCTGGAGCGGGACTCTGCTAGTGAAGATGAAAGCGCTCTCTCGCCCAACACTACACCGAGCGACGGACCGGACGCGCTCCGGAGTCAGGACAGAGACGGCTTCCTGCTGAACAAAACCGCAGTCGCAGAAGCTGCTCTTCAGGACGGTGAGCCACAGCAAACCGGCACTTCAGCCACTTCCTGTTCCCTGAAATAACTGAATAATAAAACGTCATAAAACATTTCAATCTTAAATGGGAATAACGATATCTGTACAAAAGATAATGAAACATTGAAAGAGCGCACAAAAAATAACACAATCAAAAATATATGAAAATAGCTTGTCTATACTAAGTAGTATATAATGATGCTAGAATATCTGAGGTAATAGACTGAAGAAATGACGTTGTTTTATGAAGAGAATGTCTGTCTGTCCGAGATACTGAACAAACAGAACAAGCATCGAGTGTGCTTCACTAATTAACTCTAAACGTTATATTTTCCTCCTCCTCTCAGTGGAGACCCTCCGTCAGCTGATCTTCAGAGACCTGGAGGACGGGTGGAGTCAAGATTCAGATGACACGCCCACAAACGAGACGGCCAATGAGCAGAGTCCCTTCACAGACGGACAGGGGATGGAGTTATCTGACCCCGCCCCCAGTGAGAGTCCTGGTCACTGGGGGGAGGAGCCTCCAGAAGCCCCGCCCCTTGAGGTGCTGCATTCACCTGTACAGGTGGTGAGGAAAGGTAAACTTCACCATCATAGTTCTGTAGTGATTAGAGCCACGTTAATCATCCAGTCTTTATATTTAAAGCTGCAGTCTGTGAGTGCTCCTCCTGTCTGTCATCTGTTTTTCTTGCGTGCGCAGATGAATCTAATGTTCTGAGGTGAATGTGTATCTGTCAGTCACTGCCCCGCTGTGGGTGTTTACGTCACAATCACAGAGTCTAGCATACGTCTCAGAAGTATGTACCACAAATGAGAGTTTTCACCGTATAGTGTAGAGTTTAATTTCTGTACAGTCTAATCATTTCATGCCATTTCAATTTCATATTAAGAAATTCATTTAACCCCAAATGCAAAGTGTGCTCCTTTCAGACTGGTTTCCTTTAAAGTACAGATCTTGTGTAATCCCAGGATTAATCAGAAAATAAAACTGGAATACACTTTCATTTAATTGTGTCTCATAAACACACAGTCGGCTCTGGAAGTGATGAACGTAATGATTCTGGCTGCTTTGAGGATCGTCCTGCAGGATCCTTGCAGCCAGGACTCAGTCTTATGTTTACAGACGTGACGTAACGATGCAGTGCGGTGCTCCTGTGAAAACTTACCTGTACTTCTTCAGTGATGAATCATTATTATAAGCTATCGTTGTGAACCAGGCTAAAGGAAGGCGGTGGTTATGTGCTCAAATGTAGATTCCAGGTCATTGTTAACCAAAAAACTGTTAGAGACTGCAGCTTTAAATGTAGTTTGATTAACGATAATGATTTCACTGTTTTTAAAGTCTTTGCACACAGTCCCAAAATCTCCTTCAAAACGTTTGCACGTTAAAAAATAAATGGAGCCTCAAGTTGTCGATCATGTCGTCACTAAACAGTTCAGATCAGGTTTGATTTTCTGTGTTTTATGAATACACAGAAGTATTTGGGACTCTGTGTGCGAGGATCTTCTGTGCTTTCAGAGAACTGAAGCGTTTGTGTCTCTTTCCCCTCTGTCTCTGTCTGTCTCTCTGCATGTGCTCAGAGCTCACTGTGATGAAGCTTATGTGATTTAACACACTCCTCTCATCTCTCTCTCTCTCTCTCTCTCTCTCTCTCTCTCTCTCTCTCTGTCTGTCTGCACACACACTTGCTCTCTCTCTCTCTCTCTCTCTCCGCACACACACACACACACTTGCTCTCTCTCTCTCTCTCTCTCCGCACACACACACACACTTGCTCTCTGTCTCTAATGTACTGCTGCTGTGGCTTCTTGTATTTGTCTGTTTCTAACACCACGCCGTCTGTGTTTCTGCACACCTCTCTCTCTCTCTCTTACACACACACACACACACACACACTCTGGCTATCTTTCACACACAGTTGTGGGTGCGGGCTGTTCTCTTCCTGATGACATCACTGATGATGTCACCGCCGGCCAATCCTCTCAGGACGGAGGTGGGGCTAATATATATATATATATTTATATAGTACAATACTCTTGGCAGATGCATTCTGGGCCGGTCTCCTGTGAATTGTGTCTGGTCTCAAGCGTCACGGCTTGTTTTTGGCCGACGGTGAAATATAATCCAGGATGAGATTTGGTTTCAGTTTTGGAAACCGGTCCTGAATGATCTGGATGCAGTCCATCTCTCTTTGTGTTCTTGTTCTCGTGAGCCTCAGCGGTTCATCGTTCAGCACGTGTGAATCATCATACAGAAAGAGGATCAAGAATCAAATTTACATTTTTAACGTGTTTCATCATTTTGTTATTTTCTTACTGGTAGTTGATTAATGTTTTTAATTTAATATTTTATGGGGGAAAAAATACTCCATCGGATATTATATTATTAAATTAAAAAATATATTATATTATTTTTGTATTAAAACTATCTTTTTAATATCAATTTAATATAATTTAATATCTTTACTGCTTTTTTCTGTATTAAAGTAATTGACATTGCTGTAGCTTTTTTTATTTATTAATTTAACAATATCCATTTGTCTTATTACATTTTCGTTTTAGTATTTTTTTTTTCTTAGTTTAACAATTATATAATTTTTTCCAATTCTATTTCTCTTTGTTTTTGTATTTTTATTTATTTATTTATTTATTTTTAGTTTTAGTACTTTAGCGTTAATAACGCTGTTGCTGTGCTGCTTCCAGGAAACATGTTTTATCTGGTCATGCCCAAAGATCAGTCAAACGCTCTCACAGAGGAGAGCAGCACAGACGAGCTCAAAGACTCAGACGCGTCTGACAGCATCCATCAGACTCAAAACATGTTCTCACCGTCCTTGATCATCGAGGAAGACGAACAGGAGATGCCCTGCCTCTCTCCAGCTGACCAATCGCTGACTGAGACCCTGAGTCAAAGGGAAAGACTCGGCCAATCACAACCGAGCATCCAGCGACATGTGATCAAAAACGTGGATGAGATCTTCAACACCATGGAGGAGCTGATGAGGAAACTACAGCACCTAAGGGTAACACACACACACACACACACACACAACCATTACTGTGCAGACATGTCCACACACGTCTCGGTCAGATCTGACCCAAAAACCAAAGACATTATTATACTATATTAAAGAATACTATATAAAGAAAAACAAAAAAACACTTCTTCTGATTTAATATAAAAATTATATGTATCAGTTTTTTAATATCAGATATTTTATTTTGTGGTTTTATTCAGAATGCAGTATAAAAATGACTGCACTACAATATTACTTGTATAGCTTTTCATTTTTGTTTGTTTAATATAAACAAATAAATGTAAACTAAAATTATCGGTGCAAACAAAGGTCTGTGATGTCAGTATATTATAATTTTAATAATAATATTAAAAATTACTAGGACCTTTTTTTTAGTTTTTCCCTTTTTTGTTGTCTTTTTGTGGCTGCATTGTGTCCTGCGCATATTTTCTTATAAAAGGTCAATCTCAATGCGTTTCTTCTGACCTGATGTTGTAGGGCATTGAAGCTGATCACTACAAACTCCTGAAGAAATTAAGAAAACCTCTTCCTGTGGATAAAATGTCAAGAGACGTCGTCTACAAGCCTCCCAAATCGGTCCCAATGCCATCACAGGACCGCGGAGCCGGAGATGGTGAGGAAAACAATCTCAAAGTCTTGTTTTAACACACTTTAGCATGCTTAAATCTATTTTGCAGAGCAGAAAATTAGCTCAAACTCTGCAGGTGCTGTGTTTAACATTTCTTCATTGTTGGTTCAGGTAAAGAGGGCGTCTCAACAGAACCAGCTCAGCCAGAAATCCAGTCCACTGGTTTCTGACGGTTTACACTGGACCTGCTGGAGGACTTTCATCTCGCACACACAGACTCACACAAACACACACTCTGCACTCTATGATGTAGCCCTCTTCCCAGCATGCCTTGCGCCTGGAAGTGCCATCCAGGCTAAATTATGTGTTGTGTGTGTCAATCAGAAATTCGTGACTTGGGACAGACGACCCTTCGTGCCAGCGCTGAGAAAGAAAGGAGGACAAAGAAAGTAGTAGCACATCAAAGAGAGAGAAAATGAAAAGTTGTTGACGAAGAGCGTAATTGTGACGCGACGTACGAAGGACAAGACGTAAAAAATGCAAGTGGAAGGTGAAATAGCGCGGCTGAAGACATGACTTTGTCCCACGAAGGAAACCCAGCACTTTACCTGCTGTTCGTCTGTTTGTCCTCCATTCAGGAAACTCGCGAATACAAACGGGCGAATTTTCGGGCGCGTATATTGTAAAGCCGCGGCGCTGACAAATTCAGGTTCTTTTGCACTGGGACCCCCGTTGAAATAAACGCAGGGGGTTGGCGAATAAGGATGTCTCACGAATATCGTTGTTCGTTCGTAAATATTCGTAGCTTGTATTTCGTTGCGTAACACTATGCGGAAAAAAAAAAGGAAGGAAAACTACAAAAAGGTGAAGGTATTATTTTATGCTCCATTACCGAACGAACATTTGTTTGGTTTCTACGCACAGTTTAACACTATCGCACAGTTCGTAACTGGACTCCTGTTTATATATCGTACGGAAACAAAAAAGGGGCGTGTCTGAAATCTGACATCATGTCATGTGACACATTTGTATTATGTGTAAATACTGTGAACTTTCGTCGCTCACCGTTTGCGGTAGTTCATTCGTAGCTAAACGGGTGCTTGAAACACAAATGAAGGGATCGGGAACTCTAATAATAAAAAATAACGCAACTTTTATGTTTGAAACACAAGCGTCTTTATAAGTGTTTAACTCGTACACCTAACCTGCCAAAGGAGGATTGTTACCTCCTTTTAAGTTTGTTTTGTTTCAGATTCTGATTTTGTATTTTAATAATAATTTTTTGTGAGTTTATGTGTGACTGCAGAGCGTTTTTATCGCGGATTTAATTCGGCGGCGAAGGCTTGTATGGATAACTGCTGTTAACTCAGGTGGAGAAATGTAGAGGGAATTTCTCTCGTTAGCTTTAACTCCTCATGCGTTTCTTTCCTCATTCCTCCATCTTCATCGTTCATTCATACTCGTCAACGTTTGACGATTTGTACGCTGCACAACGAAGAAACCCATACTCGTGCGAACTACTGTACGTAAACGTCTGCGTTTATTTTTATTGACTTTTACTCATGTAATATAGTTGAGGGCCTGTTTTATATGTTCATTTTCTGTAAAGCTCTAGTCACTACTTTAATTTTATTTTTGTAGATATGACAAACGAAAGGATGTGTAAATTATTTTCTCTCCCTTTTTTTTTTTTTTAGAAATGGCGAGATTGTTAGATGCACAGAAGGAAAATGAACTCATGTTTAAAAAAAAAAAAACAAACAAACAAAAAAAAAAAACTCATTTGTTTTGTGAAATTAAAAATATGTTTAAAAAAAAAAGCTTGCAGTGTGTTTTTGGTGGTGAGTTTAAGAAAGGTTTCTCATATTCAAAACCTGTCCGGACCGATTTTCTTCTCACATTCCAGTAACTTTATCTCTGATAATGAATGAAAAGCTTTGGAACTGGATCTGGCCTTTGAAAATAGATTGAAGCATGAAAATTGATATCTGTCAATATTGTGGTTGGCTCTAATGATATACTGTATAAAAACTGTTTTCTAAGCATGTCATAAGCATTTTTTAATTTAAACTTGAGCACATGAATGCAGCTTGAATTTGCTTGTTTCAAAGATCAAATAAAATCCTCAAATCCACTATAACTGACAATAGAAAAAAAAATTATATATATTTTTTTTTTCAATTGTCAGTTATAGTGGAATTATTTGAGGATTTTATTTGATCTTTTCACCATAGATTGGAACTGAGTTTTGAGGAAGGCTTCTAAACGTCAGATCATGGCATCTTTTTTTATATCTTGTAATTTCATACAGTGATTTTAATTACTTTCTGTCTGCCTAAATAACTGTACGTTGTTTTGCTTAATTTGTGAAACTACAGTTTATATTTAGCTAACTTAGCCCATCATAGAAACAGAGCATGTTAAATGAACTCTGAATCTCAAAGCATGTGTCAAAACAGATATTAAACAATACAAATATTCACTGAAGTAAAAAAGTGTAAAAATCAGCACTGGTTTATTCTTATTTTTAGTTTTATGAGACCGCTATCAAAACATTATATATATATATAAAACTAATGATACACTAATAGGACATTTGATTGTCTTATATAATGCAGCAAGATTGAGTGTTTGTATCTTAAATACAGAAGAAAGCAATAAAATGCAATTAAGAACAAGACATTGAAACGGATAACACTTGAGTAAAGGTTTTTTTTTTTGCATTGCACCTTTTTCCAAAATTACATTATTTCAAAGCAGCTTCACAGAACTGTATTGAGATGTCAATGTTTACAGTATCCTATCACCGTTTGGATTGTTTACATATGTATGATGTACTTAAACATCAGATTGAGCTCAAAAACCTCAGATGCATACATTAACCCATCATGCACATATACACTGTGTTCAGTACATCAAATATTTCAACACATCCTAGTAAACACAGGTGATGACGTAAAAGTGATAGATATATAAACACCAGTACATAATCCAAACATGAGATCATTTCTATATATTTTTTGTTTTACATATATATATAGGTATCTCAGTAATTTAATGTGATTCTTGACTCGCATGAGTGAGTGTAGTGTAGTTGTCTGTGTGTGTGTGTTTGAGAGAGAGAATAGTGTAGAGTGTGTGTAGTGCTGTGTGTGTGAGAGAGAGTGTGTAGTGTAGTGTTGTGTGTGTGAGAGTGTGTAGTGTAGTCTTGTGTGTGTAGTGTTGAGAGTGTGTAGTGTTGTGTGTGTGAGAGAGAGAGTGTGTAGTGTAGTCTTGTGTGTGTGTGTGTGTGTGTGTGAGAGAGTGTGTGTGTGAGAGAGAGAGAGTGTGTG
>JAUCMT010000134.1:4199600-4210108 GCA_032357475.1 Enteromius thamalakanensis
CACTGTGATTGGTCAGATGGCGCAGTCCTGTATGATTGGTCTACCGCTACAGCGCTCCACAGACTCAAAGCTTGAACAAAAACTCTTAATGTGGACAGTGCTTTTGTAAGCGAATCGGGCACACCTCTATAGTGAACTTTATAAGCATATACATATAGCATTGCATAAAGCATAACACTGTGTCAAGCATCGTTTATCATTACTTAGACCACATTTACACATAGCGGGGTAATTAGAGAATTGAATATCTCCTCCTCTACGTTTTCAATAATAACCTTATGCATGCAACATCATTTTCAAAAAACGTATAATTTATATCAACCCGCATAAATACGCCATCGAGCGCTACAATAACTATACCAAACCTATGTAACATTAAATAGGGCGCTCACATGACGTTAAGCATTTTCTGGCGCATAACCAAACCTCAGGGAAAAACCTGCTTCTTCCCTTCCTGTAAACAGAGCCTTAAACTCATGATGAGACAGTCAAGCTGCATCAATCACAGTATTAGGCTACATTATAGCCCCACAGCTGAACAACAGAACTACAGAGCAATTAGTCGGTTACCAAGACATGTGCAGGGTTGTACATCACATACACAAATACGATCGCTAGAAAAATACAATCATCAATGATTAATCTTACTTACAGTTAGAGGTTCAGAGGAGCAAGCCGGTCCAAATAAACTGGACTCTGATCCTTCTTTTAAAAGCAAGCGTTGGAAAAGCAGTCATCAGTAAAATGACGTGAACACAACAAGAGACTATACTGCTGAGGTGTTGTTGTTGAAAAAAATTAATGTTAATCACTCATTCTTTGTAGATTCATCTTTCAGAATTGCAAATAAAACAAATTAACTCTCACAGGACACAGTAGAGCCCTGCAAGGGCCTTAAATTTTGGCCCAAGCCCGGCCCTGGCCCGAGACACTCAGGCCCGAGTCCGAATTACCAGCCCGATTCCGTCAATTTTGAGTTTAATGGCAGAATGATTATATTTTGTTCCGTTTTTTTTTAATGAAGCTAATTTAGACATTTTTTGTTCCTTAAATATAAGTTTTAAGTCTTATAGATTTAAGTCTATAAAGCTTAAATCACAATTATCTCATGACAGATTAAGCTCTGCATTTGACAGTTTCTTGTCACGTCTGGAGTCTTGTGTTGGACGTCGTGGTGGTTTTACAGTTGTTTCACTCATACTTGTCTAACAGGTGCTTTATTGTTCAAACAGGGAACTGTGTTTCCTCTGACTTTCCTCTCGGTTGTGTGAGGCTCAATTATTGGGCTGTTATTCTTTTCAATGTATTTGCTCCCATTGGGTTCTATAAAAATAAAATGAAAAACAAACAAACATGGTGTCTTGTTTCATTTATATGCTGATGATACCCAGCTTTATCCTCATCTACAACATAATAATGAGTATTCTCTCCAACCTTTGTGAAATTGCCTAAACAAATTTAAGCATTGTTTCTCAAGTAATTGTTTACACCTGAATAAACATTTTTTTTTGTTGATTTTGTTTCTTCCTGGGGAAAATAACACTGATTTTGGTTGCCTCTCTCTGCAATACCTAACACCCGTACACCTGTCTAGATCTTTACGATCTTGTAACCTCTTCCTACTCACACTGCCCAGAGTGGAATAGCCTTGCTTCCTTTATCCGATGTGCCTCATCTGTATTTTTAAGACTTTTCTAAAGACACACTTTTTCACCAAGGCAAATAACACTGTGGGACCTTATAGTGAACAAACAAGGATGCCTAAGGACAACATTCCAAAGAGAATCTTGAAATCTTCTCCTATATGGTGCATGAGTCATAAAACTGATCGATGAACATTTCGAAGCCTGAAGGTCTGGTAAACCCCCAGGGATCAGAGCCTCCAGAAAGACCCTCGTAAAGAGTAACAGAACTTGAATAGATCTCTTGTTTATTCGTGCCCACAACCAGCTCATAAACAATGAATCTCAGAGCGTAATGCCATTACCAACGAACAGATAATGTTCGGTGACGATGGGAAACATCTGCCCAAGTGTTGAACTTTGACCACATGCTAGTGTAGTGTATGTATGTATGTTGGTGGTTACAACATTGAGTATTATGCATCTGTGTGTGTCATGTATGGAATGAATGAGTTGAACGAAGGCAATGAGCAGACAATACAGACTTATTTAGTGTGTAACGAATGCGCAGAAGATGGGGAATCTCTCTCTGGGTATGGGTTTTCGATATCTTCAGCAGCAGAGCGGACTAATGTAATGAGCAGCCTTCACAAGAAAACATTAGACAGCTGCAGCTCATCCAGAACATCAGAAATACTGAGTATCACACCAGTCCAGGACCTTACACTGGCCTCTAGTGACATTTATAAGTGATTGTACAGCTTTATGACTCATTCATAAATCAATCAGAAGCCTAGAACCTCAATACATTGCAGATATTCTCACTGAATATAAATATAACAGACTCAGATCATCAGAATCAGATCAGAAATACAGTTCAGTCAAAAGAATCTGCTTTTTTGTGTCCAGCAGCTGAAACCAGCTTCAGATCAGATGTGATAAAACATTAGTCAAACATGAGTTCAGACAAATGCATCAGCTGTGTATTTGCTGATTGAGCTATGTCCTGTGCCAGTGACTGATCATAATTCAAATAGCACTTGTGTAATTAACACTTTATGTAGTAAGCAGTTGCACATTCAAAAACACTTACTACAAGCAAATGTGACGATTAATGTGATCATAGTTTGACACGACTGATGCTGAAACAGAACAAACTACAGGCTCAAACCACATTGTGTCAAAGGGTTTGAGAAACACACCGCCTCACTTCCTGTTTGATGTTTACATCATCAACTTTACCATAGTTACCAACCAGATACACGTTGCACACAACTATATTAAAGGCTGTGCTGTCTGCTTCTGCTGCGTCAACAATAAACACACTCAATAAATTGCACCATAAACATGTTTGAATGGCAAAGACAGAATCACAAGGTAGATTTTAACAAATCAATGAGTGAATTACCCACTGCTGTAAAACAGGTATCTGGTGGACATCATACAAGTTAAACGCAAATTTAGAAATTAGAAATTTAGACTTAATAGAACCATGAAATGATTCAAAATGATGTGTTTTGAATATGTATATTAAGAATATTAGAAAAAAATAAATACGCTGTTTAAAATGAAAACTAAAGCCTTAAGCATTTGTGGATAATATGTTAATGTAATGAAGTTGTTGTTTTTCGTGAAAAGAGCTGAAGAACTGACTTCACACATCCTCTAAAAATGAGACTGAGACAAACCATAAAAATATGTGAAAAGTGTCTCAGAAAACAGACGTTAGTTCTGAGAAAAGCTTGGGCATCATTTGTTGTCCGATGTCATTTGTTGTGTTTAATGCAATGATTTTTAAAGTGCCCCTATTATGCTTTTTCAAAAAATATTGTTCATGCAGTGTGTCATGTTGCTGTATGGGAACATCACACAACACCAAACTCATGATAACACAAATACATCTGATTTAAGTAAACTTCATTAAATAGAAAGAACAAGTCTTCCAACAAATCTAAATGTGTCCACAGAGCCTCCATCTTTCACATGCAGCACAAATAAATGTTCCCTAAAACTCTGTTTCTGATCCACACGTAACTTATCATCACATTAATCTGAATATTAAAGAATAAGACAGGCACTGAGACCATCTGACACACAGAAAAACTGAATAATGAAATAAACATAATAAAAAATAGTGTAGAATATAATGAAATACTCACAGAGTATGAGAAGCAGTGCACTAGACCCCATCCTGACACATTAATAGAGTGTTTAACACTGAATCAGACACTTCCTGTGTTTGAATATTCAAGAAGAGATGAGGGAGGAGACACAACTCTACACAGAGACACACTTGAAGAAAAAGAGATCCAGTCTAAGATATTCAACTTCTTTAAGAAGCAAACTGTTAAAGCGGTTTATACTTTTTCAGAGAGACTGTCTTACACTGTGTTGTTTTGTTGGTTAACATCAGTCACAGCTTCACACATTACAGAAAGATATTAAATATAATCATCATGTGAATCCTAGTGTAGGCCTTGCTCTTATTTGAAATATTCTCTCATCAACAATCGCAGCGGTCTGGGTCATGACAACTAAGCTGCTTACACAATGATTGATAGATAATAAACAAATTACTCTATGTATCTGTAATTCTGAAATAAGATTTTGAATATTATTGCATAAATCACTTTCATTTCATGTAGAATGTTTTGCAGAAACTATCATTCAGAATCAAAACCCAGTGTGATGTTAAATAAAGTAAACAAAGAGATGTGGTTCACCCAAAAATTTAAATTCTGTCATTAATGGCTCATTAGTGACATATTCCCACAATGTTTAAAATGCTTACTTCTTTAAAAGTAATAGTTACATTACAGTGGTTACTTGTTAGATTGGTCCTTTGCTGGTTTATGCTTGTCGTTTGCTAGCACATGACCAGCATAAACCAGCATCCCAGCTTCAAAACATACCTAACCAGCATATGCTGTTTTTTCAGCAGGGAAGACAAACCAGCAGTGGATGTTTGAGAAGGATTAGCAGTTATTAGGTGTAAGATGAAATGTTGTTCACGCCATAAACACTTGCCACAACTTCAAATACTGGATCAGAACAACCAAACGCCATCAAATGATGATCTCTTCATACAGTGCTTGTTTAACCATCAATATAGTGAACAAGAACTGGGAGAAGCTCCTTCTAGAAATTTTGCTTCACCATTGCTGCTTTACTAAATATAAAACATATAAGAAAATAGAGCCTTTTAATTTTGGCATTAGACAGGGTTCCTAAGAAGCACATGTTGCTGTGAAACCTTTGCTCTTGTGCTAGTAGTTTGAGGTTAATGAAACTAAAGACTCAGAATAAGAATAACTCTCTTCCCCGCTCCGGTTAAACACACAGAGCAGAAGTTAAACCACAGCCATCAGCTCAACTCTTTTATTAGTCTCTTAACACTTCTGTCATTTTTTTCCAGAACAAGCAGCTTCTATAGTTAACAACACCGTGTCTTCAATGATAAGCTAAAGACACTGGTGCAACACATGAACATGTGAGCTGTTACTGCTGTATATCTGAAAACTCTTTTTAGCTTTGGTTTTAGATGAACAAGGCCCACTACAGAGAAAATCTTATCCAGCAAACTACTTTAAAGTTTAGGGGAAGCAGCTGAAAAAGACAGACCACTGGTAATAAAATAATGCAAACACTACAAACAAACTAATTATAATAGTAAATAATGATAACATGTTTATAAATGTGCAAGCTGTAGGGCTGGAAGAACCTCAGACATGCTGATCTCTTGAGATATGAACAATACAAACACAGACTATTAACATGCCGGCATCTGCAAATCACCATCTGTCCCCAAAACTCTGTTTAACCTACAAACATGTCCTTGTGAGCCCATGCTAGCTTTTTGAGGGCACTATAGTTAGGCCACACTAAACCGACACAGACCCATTGCAGGCTTGCTCAGGTGAGACCCGCAGCTTTGGACTTCTGCAGGACCTCTGTGAGAAAGTTTTCTTCCTCACCAATAGGGTGCTAAGGTGCTTTAGGTTTCCTTAACCCTCTGGGGTCTGAGGTGATTTTGGGGCCCCGAGATGTTTTGACATAGGCCGGCTTCCGCGTCTTTAAAGCTCATAGGAGCTTAGTCTGGCCAAGCTACCTACTGTAACTATCCACCTTCTGGGAGGCGGGCTTAACCTGCGTCCATCAGATGCCTCTGTATACTACTGGACGAATCTACAACCAATCAGACCACTCATTCGATGACGTATGTGTAGAGACGGAACCTGAAGCCACCGTGACCTTCATTAAAGCAGTAGAAAAACGTCTTTACTTCCTTTAATTACTTCTGCTTAGGGATTTGCCGAGTGGAGCTTCTGAAGCAGTGAGGCTTTTACAACAAACTGCGTTGATGCTTCGAAGCTTTTGGGGCAGTGCTCTACTTCGCCATCTGGTGGCCAATAAAAAATATTACATCAAATGAGTCATTTAGATAATTTGTTTATTGTGATTTCATTCTAAGGTTTATTTGTATATTTAATAAACAGCTGTCATTACAACGATGGTGGTGCATGTGTGTGTGCAGTGATACGCTTTCCAAACTGTTTTTCATAGTTTTTTTGCTCAGTACAATGACAATAAAGACTTTCTGTTCTTCATGTGTAATCACATCGAACTTGTATTTTCCCTTCTATGACAATTAATTAGGCCTGTGTGATTTTTCACTGTACCAAATTTACATTTGTTCCTGACAACACATCACAAACATGCACATTGTTAAAAAGCACAAATGCAATACAAATACACTACAGATTTTATTCAAGAAAATTACTTACTCTTCTTTGCTGGAACTTAAGCGGCTTAAGCAATAAAACAGAAAATATTAAATGAATAATAATAAGAAGAAGAACGTTCATATAGGCATGACATTAAATATAATAATTGATATGGATAGCGGGTATGGGACAGCACACTCGACGCACTTTGTGTTTGAGCCGGGCGTGACGTGTCAGTGAGTTAAGGAAGTTTCCACAGATCACGTGACAGCCTCAAGGCATTTCAAGCAATGCTCCTGAACACTAGTGTGTTGAAAACTCGAGACGCATCTACCTACATACAGACAGAGGTCATTTTCATTTTCAATGATTATAAATTAATAAAATTATGTTTGGATAAAAAGGTAAATAAAGTCACTTCAGTCCCGTAAACGTATAAAGCCCTTTTATTTGTTAAAAATTATTATATCAGTCAGATGACAGAAGACATATAGAAGTTTGTTAATATTATTTTATCTAAACAACAACAAATTGCATCATAAAAAAGTGTTGTTAAGATCAAGATTAAGATCACATAACTGTTGTTAGTATTTGAAACATATAATCTGCTCAGTATTATCAGTGGAGGTCTGTTTGCTTAAAGTATCATAATGAACCTGTTTATTACATTCAATACATTGTTAATATATCAGATTTCATTAATCTCTCTGTTTCACACTTTTATTTACAACCAGGTTAAAATGGAATAAAACACATATCTGGAATGAAATGCCATCACTATGACCATTTCTCATTCGTGGGCCTGTAGAACAACTTATAAACTGCTGTAAAATTTATTTATTTTTATTTATGTAGCCACAGCCATATCACCCTGCATCACAACTTCCCAAGTTTCGTTGCCCACAGGAGCTAGGCAGGGCTGAGCCTGGCCAGTACCTGGATGGGAGATCTCCTGGGAAAACTAGGTTCTTGTTGATAAAGGTGTAAGTGAGGCAAGCAGGGGGTGCTCACCTTGTGATCTGTCTGAGTCCTAAAACCCCAGTATAGTGATGGGGACAATCAGAAGATTAGAAGTTAAATCGAGTCCTGACTGCCTGCAGTCCTATGACATTTCTGATAAAGTGTAAGGGTATAATCCTGGTATTCTGGCCAAATTCCCTCCACCTGTCCTTGTGTATCATGGGCTCCCAATCATCTTAATCCACTAGACTGACTCTATCTCTCTCTCCTCTTCACCTGTAGCTGGTGTGTGGTGAGTGACTGGCACTGCTGTCCTGTGGCTGCTGTCGCATCATCTTAGTGGATGCTTCACACTGGTGGTGGTTAAGGAGAGACCCCCCATGTAATTGTGAAGCGCTGTTGGTGTACAGCAATACACAGTAAAGCGCTATATAAATGCTTTATTAAATTTGAGAAGAATTTGACTGACACATAAATAACTCGCTTTGGAGTAGAAGATGAGCCGGAGGCAATGTCAGTTTGATTTCACCCACAGTCTAATATACAGGTGAATTAGATACGCTAAATTGTCCATGTCTGAAAGTGTGTCTGTTAGTCTTGCGAGTTTCGCAGCCTTCAGTGCGAGACCCCAGCATCATGTGACTCTGCAATTTTAAGAATACATTAAATCAGATTAAAGTTTACACTGACCTTGGTCTTCAGTAACTGAGACACACACACACATACAAATACACACACATTTAAAGACAACACTTTCTGTTTTGCTTCTGTACTGCTTATGAACAACCACCATCTGTTGCAAGACAGCAAGTAAAGGCCTGTCTATGTCAGAATGGACAGAAGTCTTACCTCTCGCTCTGTAGTATTTGAACAGCAGCACGATTGTCGCCAGCAGATACGGAGAAGCTTTCAGAAGAAATCTGAGGATGCTGAAGACAGAAATCTGACATGAACATGACACTGAAAAACAGAAACAAGAACATTATTGAACAATGTTGCAGATCTCTTGAAGGCTTTCAAAAAGTTCCTTGAGGAACCCCAAGTCTTATGTCTAATTATTTTAAACAACCAGCAAGTATTTATCACAGTATTCATCAAGTATTTATTTACTAACCATTAATGGACAGATTTATTTGGTCACTCTTCTGTGATGATTGTGGTCTTTCATCTCTCTGTCCTCTACACCAGTACTGACCCTGATCAGACTCAGTAGCTCCTCTGATAGTGAGAGTGTCTGTGTTTACAGTGAAACCATCAGACGACTGTAACTTTACACTGTCTTTATACCACTCATATCTCCAGTCACTGTAAGACTCAATCTCACACTTCAGAGTGACTGTGTCTCCAGTAAATATACTCTTTGGTGTCACTGTCAGTGTTGATGTGGGTAAATCTGTAAAATATAAAAGCAGGTAAATGGCAGACATAAAATATGAATACAATTAAGTGTTATATCCAAATTTCTGCATGTTAGCCTGGGCATATGGTGTACAACACTAGCAACTATCCCTTTTATCAGACAGGTCACTGGTAATATAATGCCCTAAATATTTAACCTCATCACACACTTTAAAGACATTCACTTAAAGATAGAAGTCAGGGAACATCAATGTGATGTCCTCCTTGCTCCTAACAATCATAACATTACTATTTTTGGCATTATATTTAATATCAAAATCTGAGCCATTGCGGGAACTGTTGAAGACCTGCACTATATGGACAAAAAGCATCACTGCATGGTTTAGTATGACCAACCATAAACCCTGTTCTACACTGATTTAACAGTTTTGATAAATCGCCCATATATACATTAAATAAAAAGGGGGACATAATGCTTCGCTTTATGACTCCATTACACACATAGAGTGGGTCAGACATACAATTACCCCATTTTACATACATTACTTAATGGACATACAGTACCAGAAAGCCAAAATTATCACTAGGTACTCAGGAACATTTATAACTTTCACGGTTCAAATGATCTTTGTGGAATTATGCCTATTATAAAAATCAAATATCTTCTTTAGAGCAAAGATACACAAATCAGTGCCTCGATTTAATTCAGATCTCATCATATTTGAATTAATCTTAATAAAACACAATGCATATGTAAAATAAGAATTCTCTGTATGTGTGGGTGTGTTTTTTAAATTAAATTCAAATTAACGACCATATTTTTTTATGTCTGTCTGACTCAACCCACACTTTAAAAGCCTTTCTGACCTTAGCATAATGCTCTTTTACATATTCATTTCAGCCTGGCTTAGAGCTATGCAGCTTAGTCTTATGCAGAGACCTGCTTAAAGTGAGAAGAAACTTTACAATATTATCATACACAAGACATAACTCTTACAATTGACATAACAGCATACAACAGCATTCTTTGGTAAATCAATATTACTCATCAACATGTCAGGCTGAAAACAATATTGTTCCAGTTCATCCTTTTGACAATTTGGACCAAGCTAATTTTCTTTCCTGTATGTTGTTCCGCACAGACAAACATGAAAGTAAATTTCCCAGATTTATATACATAGAGAAAGCCGCAATTAATAAGGCATAATTAATATTCATGGAATCTAAGGAATCATGCACATTATTGTACAAATGCAATGATCTAATCATGAGGTGATATGCCATGCATGAATAATGTATGTGTAGCTTTCAAAAATTAAATGTTCTTTACCAGAGAGGACCAAGCCATTGTCAGAGCAAAACTGCATTAGATCATTAGCAAATAAAAGGCTACTTTTAGAAATATCTGCATTTATATTACACAGTAAATGAACTGTGTATAAAATAACTGCATTCAGCTCGTAAAACTATCACTAATCACTGCACAGCATGTGTCCTGTAACGACAGCTCTTATACGATTCGGATGTTATCATGCGATTTGAATGGGCCGTTATCAGTCGTTATCAGCTCATTCATATGGGTCAGTAGGGGCCTGCTGCACCTACTAGTAAAACGTAAAATTAAATTAATTATTCTAGCGATTGTGTTTATTTAACGTCTACTTCTATCCCACCCCTAGCACCTACCCTTTACCATGATAGAAAAACAGTATTATTGACGTAAAGTATTAGAAAAAAAAATATTCGATTGATGTGCGCATGCTCAGTAGTTCTATGGATGATAACAGACTTCTAAGCCTATAGTAGGTGCAGCAGGCCCCTACTGACCCATATGAATGGGCTG
>JAUCMT010000134.1:4244012-4263383 GCA_032357475.1 Enteromius thamalakanensis
ATCTATCTATCTATCTATCTATCTATCTATCTATCTATCTATCTATCTATCTATCTATCTATCTATCTATCTTTCAAACATGTGTTAGGGGTGTGTTATTGTTATATATATATATATTGATATCTTCTGGGATTTTTTTTTTACAATAATTAGACAAAATCTGAAAACCGAAAATGCTGAAACTGAAGTTTGAAATAATTTGTTAAAAATTAAGATATTTTAAATGAAAAATCATAACCACCAGTTGGTGGCAGTGTAACCCTCCTTGGTTTGCTTCCACAATGACTCATCCTCGCTCCGAGAGGGTCTCCAGTGTGGGAGGTGGGAGCTCTAACAAGGAGGCTAAAGGCCACGACCTCTAGCATCAGTCGCTAGAGCGCCTCTTTTTTTAAATCAGGGGATTAAGATTTCCCTATACAAGCAACTACTTGCTGGCCTCTGTTACACTCACTCCCATCTGGGTCACGGCACCAATGTGACACAATCAGGCACTAGAGCGCCTTGAGATCAGGGGATTGAGGAAACATAGTTTTTGCTTAATCGTCACAATCAGCCATCAAATCGCACCCTGTATATATAACTTTATACAGTTGCTCAAAGAAAATACTGTATAGCGACATCAGATGAAGGGTGAATTCACCGCTGATGCATCTGTGTCATGCTGCTGGGAATTCTAGGGAATAAACGCTGGGTGTTTTTAAAACTCACCTCAAAATCACACCAGGTGTTATGAAACCACACAGTTCAATGAACACAGAGATAAAATCACTCCGCAACTGTTTCAAAACTTCTCTTTTATTAAAAATGGTCATTTGAGATCATTAGCAGGTAAAGTGAAAGTCCAGTTATGAAAGTGACTAAACACAAAAGTAAATTCATGAAACAGATGTTTCCTTACAGCCACAGTTAAGACAGGCAAAATGTGCTAAAGATAAAGACAAAATCATTCTTTTTCAACAAACCATCTGAATAATAACAATAATGTGTCATAGGTGGTTTATCACTTGCAAGCTGTAAAGCTTATATAAGATCTTGTAAAATTCATTTTAGGAAAGTAATTACATTTCACCTCAATAATTTGTATACTAGGGATTGACTAACAATAACACAGTGCATGAACAATAGTAACAGTAGCAGTGTTACTTGACTTAATAAACAGCTCATTATTATTATTATTACTTTTGTTGTTGATTCATAGGCACATTTACTTTACAGTTTCTATCATTCAAAATACATTCTTTCACTCTTTGTCATTATCTTATAAAAGGCCATGTACAGTTAAGTTGGACCCAAAGGAAATATAAAAATAAAGCCTCCTCCTCAAGTTAAAGTGCTTTTAGTATTGTTAACAAACATCATCGTTTATTCCAGTGACAAAAGATCAGCTATGGGGGGAAAAACTAGATCTTTACCCAAAATAGCTCTATACTGGCACTGTTAGACACAAATATAGATACCAATCACATCTGACGCAGTCACACACAAGTTATTGACTCTAAACATTGTACCTTTGCTCTATCAATAACTACAGTACAGTGGTTTAAATATTATGATTTCTTCCAGTCAATGACAGACAACCCTCCAGTCCATTGGAATTCATAATCCTTCTGCAAAAATAGATCGATATCCATGTGTTTACAAAATCAGGTATTGTCCGTCAGAGTTTACAGAATAGTTGTTCTTCTCAAAGTGTCTCAAATCTGTGGCACTGCTTGTCTTGGCCACAAGGTGGTGAAGTAGTCCCTCCTAGTGAGCAGGTCCATCACTCGAGCTGATGCTGTTTTGCCATGAAAAAAAGCAGCAGATCTATGTTGAATCATCAGCTGATTCCACATGGTCTAATAGTTTAGTAGTTTACAGTATTTCTCATTTAATGACTCTATATCCGGAATGGAACACCAGCATACTAACATATGTATGTAGCGTACTATATTATTATTTTTTTAAGTATCATGTGAAGCAATGTGCATTATGCAGTGATAAGATTTTCAAATAGTTTATTGTTGTCATAACGACCAATAAATAAATATAAGAAAATGGGTTCCAAAACTGGTTGAGCATCTCGAACAGGTGTCCAAACGGGGTCCTGGGGGGCCACTCTCCTGCAGAACTTGCCTTAGCACACCTGCCTAAAAGTTTCTAGTTTAGCTAGTAAGCTGGTTTAGGTGTGTTTAATTGGGTTGGAGCTAAACTTTGCAGGAGCGTGGCCATCCTGGAGCATCGGACACCCCTGCTCTAGAAACACTGTAGTTTAAATGCCCTGTAAGCAGAGCATTATATTGCGCTTAAGTGCATTGCATTGTGGGATACGTGAAATTACCACCGAGTGGCACTAATACAGTGTACAGTTTATTCAAAATGGATGAACCTGAATCAATGTTGGATGTATATGAATAGCAATGTAGTTTAAAAATGAATGTCCGAAATTAATAAATCGCATTAAAATGTTTTAGTTTGTATCTTTTATGGAAATAAGGTACCATCTTCATTAAATTCAATCCTAAACATAACCAAAGGCAACTGTGAGATAATAGCACATTTGCTGAGGCCATTATGCCCTTTTAGCTTGCTTGCTTTAAGCTCTTTTATAGTTAGTCATATTACAGGAGACTCTTTGCTTCGCATGGCAACTCCAGTGCTGTACCGGGTGAGCTATCGAGCAAGTTTACTGTAGCTGCATCCTTCGTAGGTGACACGACAAAGGCTGTACCAATTCAAATACCGCATCCTACGAAGGCCTCATTCGTAGGGCAATTACGTTATGGCGGCGCAGCGAACACCGTCCCTACTCACTATGTGTCCACTGAAATATCAAGTTTTTGAATAGGGACACAGCTCATGTCAGAAAAGTTCTACATATAGAACTAAACACGTAATTATTATATGTAAACATCAAACTGTTTTACATGTATTCACAATTTGTGTGATAATAATCTTATAATCTCTCTATAAACTCTATGTATAGGTATGTTTTCCAGAAAGAAAAATTTTGCCATAGTAGATCATCTGTGTGTAGTATGCTTGTGTGCTATTCCGAACACAGCCACTCTGTATTTATCTTCCCTATTTCGTGCTTGTATGCCAGTGCATTTCAGCGCTAGCCAACTCTACTGGCACCCTACCTTGTAAAACAGGTAAGCCTAGTGGCATCAAAAAAAAAAGTTGGCTAACACTGAATTAAACAAGTACTCAAGCAATTTATCTTCATCTGATCCCCCGTTCACTCATTCATCCCTGTTTTCCGCTCTCTAGACGTTACTAATGCGGACGCTGAGCTGGTCTCGGACACGCCCCCTGTCCCGCCCCTTCTCCTCCCGGTAGCTCTCCTCCAATCGCATCTTCTCCATATCCACCCCTTGGTCTCTGCTGCCACTGCCTTGTTGCTGGGCCGACTGGGTGTTCGGAGGCGGGGCTTGTTTAAAAAGGGGAGGGGTCTTGGTCTTGGCAACCTTGTCAAAGAAGGCAAAATCAGCGACATACTTTCCGGAGGGAGAGAGGGAGACGACAGGGGGAAACTCATAGCCCCACAGGATCTCGTCGGGCAGGTAGGAGGTGCGCACTTGGCAGGTGGCCGAGGTCGGCTCCACGGTAGCGCTCATGATTACCAGCAGCTCAAAGTCAGCCAACTCTGGATCCGTCCACCCGCCACCTTAGAAAGAAAAGGAAATAGTGAAACAGATGCCAGGAATTCAGTAGCAGACTATATAATTCAACTCATTTTCACTCAGTATAGTGAATAAAATTGATGCAGATCTCAAATCTCATTTATGTCTGAACATAAGCAAACCTAGTGTGTCATATCAAATATTTTAAGGTTAGGACTTTTTGGGGCTTGTCTGTTTTCATTTACATTACTGAATAAAACTTGAATATTCTTCAAAGAATATTTATAGAAATGCACCATGTAAATACAATGCTAAATATGAACATCTGCTCAAAAAGCCACCTTCTTACTCCATCTAGTTCCATCTCTTCTAGCTTAATTATACTTTTGTAATTTTTCTTTTTGTATATCATGTAGGGTTATATTAAGTAACGTGAAAAAGCTTATTTTATTTCAGCTTTATTTCAGCATTGATTATTTGAGGGTTAACCTTGATGTACTAAAATAACTCAAACTAAACCTGAATTTAAAATGAATTATAGAAATATATAGACATTTAAAAAAAACTATAATAAAAATGACAAAAACAAAATTACCTAATGCCATAAAATGATGTTAAAATAATAATAATGTATATGTGAAGAGCTTCTGGACACTATACCACATTATTTGTAATTAATTTACAATTATTTGTAACAATTGGCAAATATTGATTCTGATTATAAAGTTAAGAAAGACATTCAAACAATTCTCAAAAACATTTGTTCGTTAAAGCCATGTACACATTTTATAACAAAACAGTTTAACACAACCCAGTAAGACAATCAACTTATATAAAAATTTACATTGCATGATAACATACAAGGAAATTTATGGCTCATACCAGCAGAAATACAAATGCCTTTACTCGTAAACATGCCATTCACCCACTGATGCACACACACACACACACACTCACAATCGCACACACACCTGCATCAACATCCCACATTCAAAGCGAGAGACCGTCATCTGTGAAAACAGTCTCTCTTTTAACCCAGAGCCAGTTCTGCATTCTGCGAGCAAAAAACATGGGGTTTCATAACCCACAAACACACAAGATCATGCTCACATGCTTACAGTGCCCACAAAAAATCATCTGGACACTTGAGTCACACTTAGAAATGCACACTTACTGCTATACATTCTTACATATTCCCTTTAGTATTGTTATTGTTAATGCTAAGCCAAAGCTTGTTAAATGCAATGACATACGGAACAGGAAGAATAACATTAAGGATTCAGAACCAGGCCAGTTTATGCACATTATTTTTAGAGCCCACTGGATAATTAATGGAAAGACACTGACATGTATTAATTATCAGCATATGAAGATATTCGTTCACACGCTGATCATAACAGAACTCAGTGGAAAGGCCCTCAGGGGATGTCTGTGTTTACTAGCAGGCAGATCTAATGTGGCCTCTGACTGTGCCTTTAATGCATGTCAAGAAAGGAGATAGCCTACTTATATATGGGTCATTCCTTCAATCTGGTACATTTTCAAGTCCCCATCAAATATAAGCTGAGTAAATGAATGAAAACTTATTAATTACCTACCTTTCTTTTATCACAGTTTATATGTACAAATATGTAGACATATGGCATGATTTGAACATTGAATATTTGGAATATCTCTGGGTGCTGCTCTACAATAATTTTTAACATTGAAAGCTCTTATTTATATATATATATAAATATATATATATATATATATATTGTGTCTAACAGTGCCAGTATATATATATATATATATTTCAGTATATTAATAATATAATCTTGGTATGCACACAAGCATTCTTTAAAAATCTTTTGTGTTCATACACACTTAGAATGATATAAGGGTCAATAAATGATGACAGAAGTGTAATTTAGTTACATTAGTAAACTTTCTTTAACACAATGTTTAGAAACATTACAATGTGTCATTTAGTTTTTTTCAACAAAATATATATATTGTGATCTGGTGAAAAGTACTGTATATTTTTCATGACTTTAATAGCAACTGGAAAGAGTTAATCATTCAATACTTGGTGAGTAATTCTGCACAGAAAACAAAAATAATTCCAAAAATAAAATCTTGAAACAGAAATTTTTGTGTGAGAACAAAGAACCAAACCTGAAGTTCAACTTGAAAACCAACTTAGTTAAAAAAAATCTCTTTCCATTTGTTTTACTAAATGTTTTCACCAGCTTGAATTTCCGCAGCTTGATTCTCAGCAAATCAACGAAGGCTTCCAAAGATGTTAAAACTCTGATCCATTAAAATTAAATCGCAGCCCTTACAATTTGCTCACTGCATTCAGCCCAAGTATGTAAAGTAAAACATAGTCTCTGAGTCAAACACACATTCACGAGAGAACTTCTTGTTTGGTGGTTCATATAGCTATATTCTGAGTTGTCACTGGGCTCCAGCAGAAGCCCGTGTCTCTTCTTCTCAGCCTCTTACGCAAACACAAAGCCACATTCAGCAGACTGGCACACTGCATTTTTTTTTGTTTTGTTTTTACTATAGATTCACACACACTGGTGCACTGGCGCACATCCATACACGTACGTTTACACGCAGCCACTGGGGCACATACAGATTCACACTGTACTGAACCGGCACGCTTTCGGACACGTTTTTAAGGCTGGTGCCAGTTACTTCATTCATATGCAAATGTGCTTCCATTGGAGCATCCTGAATAGCTATTTCTACTTCATATTCAGGTTTTTAAAAGAAAAATGTAACACTCAACGTACAAAACAGAGTTGTTTTTGGGAGAAAACCTTGTTATGGGAAGTCACCATTAGTTTCATTTGGATTAGAAAGCATTAGGCATAAGTAGAGTCTATTAAATATAACCCTATACCATATAATCCGACTACGGTCAATTACACCGGGCGATCTGGCTAAACTACAAACATGATGAGAAAGAAGCATTGAGACGAGAGAAAAAGCACAACAGAAACCATAAACATACACAAGGATTATCACGTACAGGGAAAACTCATAGATGTGTGAGATGAGAGTCGCATTCAGTGAATCAAGTGCAAAAGCGGGGAACGGAGGGTCTGATAGCTTGGGCCCTCGATGGGGTAGAGACTGGGACCGTAACTGGATCCACGACCTGCGTGTCAGCACCAGGAACTGGGCTGCTTTGTGCCTCTAATGAGACGCTCTGGCACGCTCTCATACATACATTCCAGCCAAAGAGAGAGAATTTAGAAAAGAAAGAGGGAAAGCTACATCTACAGAGAATGTGAATGTGGGATAGCAGAGAGAAAATCAGATGAAGGGAGGAAGAAGACAATAAATGCAGCTCATCTGCCAATAATAGAACCCCCAAGTTCTTGTAAACATGCCACCCTCACCGAAGCCTTTATTGAATTTTTTACAATTTACACTACAATTGCAGAGAGAATGTGAAATCCACTTCTGTCCTTTAACCTCTCAATATTCAATTAAACTTTTGCAGTCTTTCGCACAAAGGATTTCTATTTCCCAAATGCCAATTCTGACACCAAAGGTCCTTGCTGAAAAACGTAGTATTAGCTGGTTTAAGCTGGTCTTCCTGTCTGACCAGCTGTCAAGGACTCAAAATCACTCAAACAGACCAGCTTTGTGGCTTGGTGGCCTGTCCAGTCTATATTTCCCAGCTTGATTTTAATTTTAGAGTCAAATTAGCCCTTGGTAGAGTGAGAACTGTTTAAATTATATAGTCTAATTATCATTGAATTTGGAGTTAACTCAATAAATAATTACAGAAGCAGTGGTGAGTGGAAGACACATCCCCACATCAGAAATGTAGAGTTAACAAACCAAACTCTAAAAAGTAGCAATTCTCTAAAAACCAATGCCCTACCAAAATGCCCTAAAAACCAATGCCCTACCAAGCTCCCCAAACCCCTTAGAATCATGGCAGCAAGCTTTGTGCAGGCAAATGGGCAAATCTAGTACACACTTATCCTCATGATTAATCAAGCTGAGTCAAAATGGAAACATAAATTGAGCCACTTTGGCGAGCCACGCGCACTTGATTCAGGTGTGAAGTGTCAGTGGAAACGGGGCACCAGCGTGTGCTCAAAGTGCCAGAACTCCCTGAACCTTCTGCCTGCAGTGTGACCTCTGCGCTGAAACAGAGCTTCTCCGGTGTCTTTGACACCTTTCCCCACACTGCTGTTTCACATTTCTCTCGTGTAGCACTCTATCCTCAGAGCAACTCTGCTGGAGCCACGGGGGTCGGTGCCCAACCACACTGTCTGTTCTCAGGTGTATCCTACTGACAGTCTTCATCTGCCACCAGTGCCAGGGCCATCTCTGCACTCTCGGACAAAGAAGCTACTGTAAGCTTAGTGGTAAGTTTTCCAGTGTGCAAAGAACTATGAAACATACATTTGAAAGATGCTTTTACCAAAAAAAAACTTACATTGCATTTATTGTGCATGGGCTCAATTCTCAGAGAATGAACATCAAACCCACTTGCATTTGGCACATTTTAATCTAATGCAAATTACATCACATTCACACAGTCATGGGAATGCATTTCTTGGGAATCAAACCCATAACCATGGCACTATGCTCTACTGTTTGAGTGACAAGAATCTCAAATTTCCTATGATGTGATGGGTTCAAATTGTGCACATATGAGGTAATGGAGAAGTGTTGTCTGGTAGTTCAAGCTTAAGGCTGGTAACCAGATGGTTGCTGGTTCATTCACCGAAAGGAACGATCCATGAGCCAACAGAGCAAGACAAATAAGGTTACACCAGCTGAAACCGTGCCTGTTCTGTTTTACATTTACCCGTTTGGCAGATGCTTGACCCAAGACCTTGGCATAGCCAGCACCACGCTCTTTCAGTTGAGCTACACCAGTTCAGCTTACAGTAGAAAGTAATGAATTCATTTTTCAAACGAGACAGTTCTAGGCTAAGGCTTTCAGGCCACATTTTGGAATTCCAACATTTCAACATTGTTCCATTTAGTTCTCCTAGACTTCCATACCTTTGGCAGCCCAGGCCCGCAGTGGGCTGTTGTCATCTATCACGTGATAGAAAGTGAGGGGCAGGATGAGAAAGGGGCTGTCACTGGACGTGTCCACTTGGAAGGCTACATTTCTCTGGTCCAGACGCACCGTCTCACCCTCTTTAGTCAGCGACGTCTGCAGAAGCTTACCTGTTACCTGAGAAATCCCAGGAATTTAACATATGATGACTTGCACTTACACTACGTTGGAAATGAATAAGTAATTCAACATTATTTCTTTAGATGTGTTACCTGGCAGCCCAAAAGGAGGCTCTTACGCATGTTAGCAACACGGATCATAAGACAAGGTCGGCCCTCATGATTGGCGACCACAGCATGTTGACTGAACTTCACCGTCTCACCACGTTTCTTCGGCCGTGCTACCTACATACCCAAAATTAAAACATAAATGTGGTTAGATCTGAGATAACTGTACAGGTCACAGAAATATATATATATTTTAATCAAATATTGCTCCAATTCAGAAGTACAACCAAAATACCGCTACTTGCAAAGGCTGCAATTTATTGTTAAGTTTTGGTCACTTCGGTTTAGGAACTCAACATTTGTTAGCCTTCTTCTTAAATTTGTATTGAGAAAAGCATCTAAACAGGCTCATGTCAGGTCTTCCACCAAAATAGACACATTACGATTTAACATTTCAAAATTGAAGATATTAGGACAGCCAGAAATAATGATATTGTAACTGTACACCTGCTATGTGCTATAGCAACTTTTTAACCCGAATTAATTTAGCTTTAGGTGTACCTTGGCAAGGAAAGTTCCAGTGATGAAGATCTCCATCACCATGGTGATGACAAGCTGGACAATAAGCAGGATGATAGCAAGTGGGCATTCCTCAGTGATGCAGCGAAAGCCATAACCAATCGTAGTTTGTGATTCCAGGGAGAACAGGAACGCTCCAGTCAGGGTTTGGACCTGCATCACACACGGAGTGTGGTTGGACGGAGGGTCAAACTCTGGTGAGAAAAGACAAGAAACAAAGATATGGAAATAACAGGGTTGCAATATTTACAAAAACAAATATTCAAGTTCTACTGAAGAACATCTCATTCGCTCCTCACCTAGCAAATCTCCATGCACAAGTGCCACCAAGTACCACAGCACTCCAAACACAAACCAGGTGCCAGCAAAGGTGGCGGAAAACAGAAAAAGCTTGTAGCGCCACTGCATGTCCAGAAAGGTCGTCCATAGGTCACGCAGGTAAAGCGTCCCTCGGCCGCTGATGTGTTCGATGCGTACATTGCTCCGCCCATCTTTAGATAGCACCCGACGACGGCGTCTCAATGCCGCAGGTCCATTTCCTGTCGAAGCCCCACCTCCTCCACCTAGGAGTGGCTTCAGAACGTCTGTCTGTGTCTGGGAGTGGCAGACCTTCTGTGGGGAGGGGCTACGGGATGAGGGGGGCGTGGCTGAGGTCATAGCTAGGAGGGAAGAGAGAGATATAAGTAGTCAAATTTTTTTCTGCCTTTCTGTCGACTTGAGTTCCAGGGTTGATCCTGAAGCTTTAAGCACACTAGACTGTTTGTTACATAGACAAGATAAAGACTGCAATTTGGTTAATGTTCAATTATGTCTAAACATGAAACCTGTACATCAAGTGTTCGGGTTTTGCTTCACAATTGCAGCAGCACTGAACTATGATGCTGTTATCATTTTGAGTCTTCACATCGCCATTCATATTTTGCTAATAATTCCACTTATTTCCCTATATTTTTTTTTTCCTGGCCAGCAGTGGATGTTATCAGATGGGACTCATAAATGCCACCGTTTAGGTTACCGAAACTACTCGTATCTTGTTACTCTGACATAAAAGGAAGTTCTTTTAATGAAATTACCGATCCAGCAGTTAGGCTTCTGTGTGAGAAACCTGTCACCTTATCGCCTTCTGTAAAATCTAGGTCGTCTCGTAGCATTTTAGAAGAAACAGCACATGGGAAGAGAGAGGGCTCTATCTCTATCTGAGCTTTATCTGAAAGTCATGCATCGTCCAAGTAAAGAGAGCCACATTAGGGACAGATTAGTGACTCTCAGCAGTATTTAAAACGACTTCTCTAAAGCTAAAGTAGCTTTCACAGGGATCTTTATCGCGGACCCGTGAGCGCATCCTTCTCTCTCGAGGTTTGCGTGTGCCAGGAAGGGGTACAGGGCCGGGTTTGGGGGCGACCCTGGTGGTCCATTACTCTTTTTTGACTCTACATTCAGACCCTCCAGCTGCCCAAGCGCATTAAATGCCCCTCATTCACACAGTAGAAGCAGCTGCCCTTTCTCATTTAAAGGCTAGTCGTCAATGCTGACCAACTCACATGCCGTGCTCAGTTGGCCTGGGTGAGCAGTGAAAGGGGTGACTTATTCACCATCCAAAAACACAAAACCGCAGGAAGGAATCAGAGATGAAAGAGCACCACAATGTTTTCCATATTCTCTGCATTCCTCTCTTACATTGAGGATGACGCTTCCTAATCCTTCACCTTTATATACTTTCTTTTGTAGATGCTGCTTGGACAGTTTTTTCAATCACTGATTCACTCACTTCCCCTACAGACTCAGATCAGACTTTTTTGTGCATGCAAACCACACATTAACTAGTAAAAGTACAGCGATCATGCTCAAAAATCTCAAGTGGTCCTGGAATGAAACTTCATTACACAATCATGCAAGAACCAATAATTGTTTTGCAGTTTGATGTCAAACACAAATCATTTTAAGCTTCACAAACAACTTTTTTTTTTCTAATTCTTTTCAAATAATCTAAAAGTTTTTGTACACTTAAGTAGGCTGATTCTCTACATTTGTGGTTCCTCTCTGAACCTGAGGGGAACTGACTTCACACATCCACTAAAAATCACCAAAACCCCATGCTGATGCAAAGAAATTGAGGCAAAAGTGTTTCTCCTAACTAACAATTTGCCAGAGTAATCTCACATCTCAGATGACATCTCAAATGATTGTGATCCAATTCACCAAAAAGCTTTTAATAAAAAAAGAATATCTCAATATAAGCTCGGACATTGATTTTTTTATTGTGTTACAAAATGTAACTATATTATCAGCCAGCTCTCACGCTCCTGTAGAGAGATATATACAGTACTATAAAACAAATATTAACTTCTTGATTGCTTGCATGGTTTCTAAATCCTAACTATATCTTCGCTCAGCTCTCATCTGCTAAGTGTGACTACAAACATGTGATATTAGGAAATTATAAACATTAACTTCATGATATGCTTTATAGCTGCTTTGAAACAATATTAATTTGATTCATATTGAAGATCTGAGCTGCTATTCACATTAATTTAAGTGCTCTATAATCTTCCTGGACAAACAGCAACCTATAAACATAACTAAGAACCAATATATCTTGGCTACATTACAGAAGGAATCACTTTCAGGGGAGACTCTATTAATGCACACTGCTCAATCTCACCCTCTTCTCTCCCTCTCAGCATTCTCGCGTAAATGTCTAAGTGGTAGTTTAGTATCACTCGGCTTCTGCCTTCCGCACCAAATAAAATAAATAAATGAAATGAATGAGTACCAGGGAGATGTGATACGCTCTCCCCTCTCTGACCTCGCTCTCTCTCTCTGGACTCACACTGAGAGAATGAATAGGTATCTGTCTGGATCTCTGTGCTCTGAATACTAACGCCGGGTGAGAGGGAGGAGGCGGTTCCTTGCCCAGGCACGTGTTGTAAGCAGAGTGTACACACAGCTGACCTTTGAACTCCGGCGAGTACGCACCCACGCGCGTGCACACTGATACAGTACACGCAGCAGACAATCGCTGACACGCACTTGACTCAATGTATGTTTCTCATGCTCTCACAGACCTTTAAAATGCATGAAAACAGTTCTGTGGACAAATATACATTGTGCCTACGCATGAATATTTGACTAAAAGCACATGCAAACTAATTCAATACTACTTAAAGGGAAAGTTATCAACGTTTGTGTTATCTTACGACCATTATTCTGCAAAACAGTCATAACGAATAGGTGCATCCAAACTTTTGACTCGTCTGCACACGAGTTCTCAGTGAGCCATGTTGTTTCCCTGCGAGTTTACAAATTGTCTTCATCTTTTTTCTCACTCTTCCTCTCACTTTCTGTCCTCCCTCGATGTCTTTCTTTCTCACTCGCTGTCCTGTATACACAAGAATCCTTTTGTTTAGAGACGAGATGAAAGAGACAAAAGCCACCATTGAAAAATACAACACTGCATGTGTATGAGAGAGAGAGTAAGTGAGACAGAGAGAGAGAGAGAAAAGAAGGAATGACATGGAGAGATGGACAGAAAACAGGCCGATATTAAAACTCTCATCAGTATTCTGCGGAAGTGCAAACCTTTACTTTCCTCAGTTCACCGGATCCAACGCAATTCTCACAGTCGCAGTCGAACGTGCTTGACTTTTCTATTTTAAATGGCTGTTAAGCGAGTCGACAAATCTACTCGCTTAACAGATCCACATTTCCTTAACCTCTAATTAATCTGTTGCAGAGCTACCTGATCTAGGCAGATCAGTTATTTCATTGGCTGGCTTGGTTTAGAGCTCCAGAATAACCAGGTTGAAATGAACGGGAGAGGGGGAAATAAAGCTAAAGAAAAGTCCAAAAAGGAAATCCACTAAACTTTGCCAGGTCTGTTGTTTGCCAGAAAGAGTCATGGGGAGCATATCAGATCAGTTGAAAGCAGCAAAAAAAGGAAAGGATACCCACGCGATGTCTTTCAGTCCGAGTCTATATCTCTGCATCAGTAAATATTATTTCTCTACAGCTCAGGCATTAAACAGAGGCAGTGTTAGAGCAAACTGCAAACTGAATGTTCAAGCTTTAAACACGCTGAAAGTTATAATTAATTAAATTAAATTATAATTAATTAAAAAAAATGTTTTAAGATATTTAAAAGGTGTTGCATTGCTGACAAATGCATTTAATAAGACCAAAACCAATGCCTGACGAAAAAAACAACAACTAACAATATATATATATATATATATATATATAGTCTATATATATATATATATATGTATATCTTTTGCAGTTTCAGTATTACTGTCAAACTTTTTTAACTCTTATCCTTTTCAATTTGTATTATGCATAATAATGTTAAACAATCTGAAAGTCAAGAGTGACACAAACTTGAATAAAACTGACAAACAGTTAAACAAGCCCATTATTAATTCATTTTAGCTAATTAAATGACAAATTAGACATGTCACAGGATATTCGAGCAGTCAAACAGTAGGCTACACGTCAGATCAGCCTATGTTCACTATAACACTTATGCACTAAGATTTAACAGTGATTTGTTTTTGCATGCTCAGTCATCTTGAAGAGATGCACCTGATGTCTGCCAGGGTCTTACTCATACTGGACTTCATGCCTTATGTAAGGATGAGACATGTTGCTGGATGTAAATCTGCACAGATGAATGACATTCTTAAGTTTTGGTATCTCCTTCCTCTTAATTGAGCACAATCTCAGCACCTCGACCTCTAGGCCTCACAAGTGACTTAAGCATAGATGTTATTATATATGTTTACTTCAGCGCTTACCTTTTAATGAGGACTTGAATGCAGAGCTCTCTCTTTTTGTGATTCACAAACGGTCACTGCTGTTTTCCAATTTCGGGAAACATCAGAAGACAATCTGAGGCGAAAGTTGTGAAAGCGTTCAAACCGGAGAGCAGCGCGTTCCCGACAACATCATCCGCGCCAGAAGAGTGACAAGGTCTCATAATGTTTATCATTCAAATATACACATTTTAAACAGTTTTTAAAACTCTAGCCTATACAACTAAATATGTATGCAAATCTGTCAAGTTAAAAAAGATCGGTTCGATCCTAGCAGTAAGTGTCAGTGCGGGTCCAATGTTACCGATTTATTATGTAATGCCCTTTCTCTGAGTCTCTCTCTCTCTCTATCCTCCTCTCTCTCTTTTATCTCTTGTCTCGTCTTAAGTGGAACTCCTCAGTAAGTTTTGTTCGCAGCACTATCTGAAAACTTTCTCCTCTCGTCTCAGTCCTGCCTTTCATTGTTGATGAGAATACGTACTTTCAGCGCCTCAGCACTGTTTAATTCATTAATTCATCGGCCCTCCGCTCCTCCTCCCGCCCCCCGTGTCTCCGTCTGTAAATAGAGCCCTTGTTGAGGTCCTCCGCCTTTGTAAACTTTTCTGCTTGATTTAAATATGTCGAAATGAAGAAACTGTATGTTGCCGTTGTTCGGCGGACCCATACATTATTTATAAATACGACCTCGGATGTTGTATTAGCTCTGTGGCGGTTCTTTTCTTTATCCGAGCGGAATTTGCGACTTTCAGAGTGACATGACTTTGAAGTCGATCCATGTCCGCTTGAGTAACTGCGCAGAAAACAGGTGCAAGCTTTTGAAAAGAGGCACGGAGAAAGAATTACCGCAATTATGAGTATTATTCTTGTTATGTAACACTGTTATTAGGCTTAAAAAAAAGAAAGAAAAAAAAACAAAAGAACTCAAATTAAATAAAAATATAGACTTAAAAAAAAAACAAGAAAAAGAAATTATAACACAGGTACGTCTGCAAAATGTCTGTTAAAGAGCTGTTTATCTGAAAAGCATCTTCTGTCCACAAAAGTCTGGCAGACGTCTTTCAGATGTCAGTTTTACATACATTCTAAATCATAAACATCTTAAAGACATCTAGACGTCTATTTGACATCCAAAAGAAGTCCAACAGACGTAAACAACCTAAATAATACGGCTTGCAGATGTATATCCAGACGTCAAATATACGTCTCCTAGATGTATGTGTGCTACCAGGGATTTAAAAATATAAGGTTTCATGGTACAAATGTCATATCACTTTCTTTTCGCGAATAAGATCTGTAAGAGTTAGTAATAAATAATACAAAATAAGAGGCCGTAGCCTAAAGAATAAGAAGCTGATTGGGTTGTGTACGTGGTCTTATTTTCAAATCCGCCCCAAAAATGTAAGCCTAACGATTATTTATTTGTATGTGTAAAATATTTACTTTAAAAATGTTGCATTAGCAGAATGCTTGAATGTTGTTCTTTTAAACAGATCCTCTCAGCCTTTGCAAAAAGTTAGCAAGTTGAATTTTGGCAGTCTTTTTAACTTCTGAAGTAAAAGGTTATCTATCCTAATTCCTAAAAAGGTGTTTGTTGTTGTTTTGTTTTTTTAAAGCATACGTCTTTAACGTAAGCTCATTTTGCGTTTCTGTTTAGGAAAATCTTATTCGGTCATCGGTGTTGCGTCTAAATTAGCGGGCCTAAATTTAACAAGCAGCTACCATGTAAAGCTAGTTAAATTGAATTATTTAGACTCTAAAGGTTATTTCTGAAGGCTGGACAACGTAAAGCCGAAGCTTGTTGTGGCGGAAGTAAAATTTACCGCGTGCCCTAGACGGACCAGACACATAAATCTTAACGCGGACAGAGGTACAATCCGGTTTGGGTCGAAACATTTTGCGCGCAGCTTTTTCACACGTGCGTTAATCTTGATTTCCCGCCCACCTGCCAAAGCCCGCAGTTTTCTTAGGCCGGAAGAACTAGCCTAAACCTGACATCAGACTAAACTCAAAAACTATATAAAAAAAAAAAAAGGAAAAACAAGTTAGGCTCTTCTGTCATCCTTCTGGTGTAAGATGCAAATGAGAGGATGTAGATACACAAGAGAAGAAAGGATGGGTGGAAGACTTCAGGATGAGGCACAAAAAGGAAGCAGAGGTGAAGTAAGTTGGTCAGGACTCTTTTTAGCTGGACGGCTCTGTCGGAAGAGACTTGTGTTCTATTTCTTCTCTTTTGTTGACCCTTTTCTCTGGCATTACACTTAGTTTGTTTACTGAACACATGGTGTTCCTGCACTCAACTTCCGCCTCTCGCTGTTTCGTTCTTTCTCAAGTGTCCCCTTTTCAGCAATTGATATTCAATTCAGTATTATACCCTTTCTGTCAGTTCAGTCTAGCTACAAGTTTTTCATACCTCCTTAAACATTATTGTTTTTTGTAGTCCAATCCACAAACACACACACACACTGAGCAGAGACTTTCATTCAGGATTTTTATTCAAAGAAAGAGGAAACCATTACTGCTATTTCTGGGACAGTGGTGCCCATTTTCTGTCCAAGGGAGCCGTTCGGTGAAGTTTTATGCCTTCCCAGTGAGAAGTTTTATTTGGACAATCAGCGTGAGAAGTTTTATTAGGGTAATCAGTGCTCGGACTGTTTTAACTCCTGTAACTCACAGCTGGCCTCATGGTTCAGCCAAGGGATTCTCCATCGTGTTCTTCCATTCCTGCTATCAGAGACATGGTCTCTTAGGAACCCTTCGCTCTAGAGCCCTCCTGTGGCTATTAAAGTGAGCCTTCTAACTGGTAGGTGTCCGTTCTCTTTAATTTTGTAACAAAGACTTTATTTAGTGGTGGGTGATATTTAGTCTTGCAGTTTTGTTCTAGTAGTTGACAACTTTCTGTGGTGTGCTGTTATTACTTAAAACTGTTTTAACATCATGCTTATAACATGTAATAGCATAAATGTGCCTGCATTTTATTACTGAAAAAACAATGTTAGCGCCTAAAGTATTATTTTCTTTAAAATTTATATGCTTTTTAATCAACCCCAGGTTGATTTGGATTTCTTGTCTTGAATGATTATTATTATTTTTATTTCTTTACTAAAAAGCTCAGCAATTATCTATGAAACAATATGTACAGCAGAGGGCAGTGCTGCACAATTCATGTAATACCGTATGGGCAAACTCCAGAGCAATGGTACAGTTAGGGTAAGTTTGTATTTGCACACTAACATACTGCACTTGCTATTTATACATTGCACTATACTATACTTATAATTGTATTTATGGGCGCCTTTCAAGACACTCAAGGAACATATAATAATATATGATTAAACTGAAGAAAAACAATAATACAATGAAAAGTCATTCAAAATCACAGAAATCCCACTAACACTAAATCACTCAGGATAGGCTATTCTAAAAAAAAAGACGTAATTTAAAACTTTTAAAGACTAAAACTATTATGTCTTAAAGTAAAGTATTCCAAATCCTTTGAGAAATACAGCTAAAGGCTCTTCTTGTCATGGTAGTCAGATTTACAGAGTCACTGAAGCAGAAGACCTGAGAGATGAGGTACGTAAATACACTCAGATATGAAGAAGCTAGATTATATAGAGCCTTATAAGTAAAAAGTAAAATCTTAAATTGAATTTGATATCTAATTGTAAGGCAATGAAAGTTTGTTAAAAAACGAGTAATATGCTCATTCAGCGACGTTTGTGTGATGAGATGCTGAATTTTGAACCATTTTCTGTGAAACACCACTAAGAAGAGAATTACAGTAGTCGATTTGAGATGTAACTACAACACTAAATACTGATATTTAAATGATTTGAAACATGAAAAAAAAAGTGAAATTAAAACCGCCAATAGATGGCAGCAAATCACTCTTAATAACTGAATCATTGCGATTGAACCGAGTCATTCAAACGGTTGATTCATTCAGAAACGAAACACATCGTGTCAATATTTGTTGAAAGCAAAAGAGCAAATATGGGCAATATGTCTAAACGTCTCTTAATTAACATGAACCTAATTTAACTTTTTGTTGCAGTTGTAAAAAAAAGTCTAAGACCACACTGTAAATGGACGCGCGCACTAGTCTAGACTTCCTGTCATGTATGCGCGCGCTCTGTAGGAGTGTTTTTTTTTTTGCTAAATTCTCGATCGTAGACTGTATATTGCACTGTCCATACGGATGAGAAGATCTGAGTGATTGACAGGAGGCGTGGCCATCTAGAACATCGGTGTGTGTGAGCTCGATGTCGGCAGGAGAGAGAGAAAGTGCAGTTGATATCATTTTAAAACTTTTTTTTTTACAAAACTATTAACAAACCCAGAAGATTCAGGGCTTTAAAAAACATTCGGGGCTCAAGCTCCACGCCCACCCCACTGACTTGTTTGATCTATTTTGTATACCATTTTGAAATATTGAGGTGTTCAATGTCATTCCTATAATAGTAAATAAAACCTCATAAATAAACAGTCTCCTGTTTTTCACATTTCTTGATGTTCTTTGAGCAAACATTCAGTATGAGTAAAATATTTAAAATACTCTTTTAAAATGGGTTACTCGCTGCCTGCCCCATAAATCGGCTGTGAAAAAAATGCGAACGTGTTTCGCGATCCTTCGCCCCTTTTCTTACCTGCTCGCGCGAACACTGTCAGTCGTGGGGCGGGCGGGCTTTGTGTGCTAGAAAGGCACATACATTCATGTAGATGGCAATACACATTCTCCTTTTTTTGCCAAATAAATGAAAAGTATGTTGAAATCATCAATGTCTTTCCTCTTGCTGTATCAAAATCTCGCCTAGCTTTCCTCAGATATGTTCCCAATAATGTGCTTTAAGTCATGTCAAATTCCGTTTATGCATGATTACGTGATACAACTTTTTAAATACTGTATCCTAAGTTGTGGATAATTTAGCTATATATCATATGCTGAAGTGTTAAAGATTAAAAGAAAAAATAACAAGAACCGTAAAGAACCGAAAACCGTGACCCTAAAACCATGATACAAACCGAACCGTGTTTTTTTTTTTTATTGGATACATTGAGGTCGAGCATGCTCATGCCCAAGGTAAGCCATGTCATGTCATGGAGCCTATGTCAATAATATGCCTACC
>JAUCMT010000134.1:4267136-4277312 GCA_032357475.1 Enteromius thamalakanensis
GCTAGGTGCTACAATAAAAGTATAAATTTTATATTAAATGAATCCAGTAATCCGTGAGTGGATCACGCCTGATGCCTCTCACTGAATTACATTGTAATCTTTTACGTGGTAGTATCACGCAATTTTCGCAAGTATTTTTTTTTTGATACTAACACGGAATTATGCATTAAGAGTTCGTGGTTATTTCACGCACTTCTGTGAGATCAGGTTGCACAATAAGCTCATCCAGAAAAGCTGAATAAGAATAAGAAAGATGAAGCAATGGCTACGTGTTAAAACACCCGTTGCATCATTTTTTTATAATGTCCGACATTTCCTCATGTGTTTCTTAAAGTTCTTCCTTTTCAAAAAGTGTTGCAAACACCAAATAATCTGTATTAAATGAACAAAAATGCCAAATAGAAGCAGTTTGAAACTGACATTTGGACCTGTCTGTATATTTACTAAAGTTCAGTGTTTGCCGCTCAGGAAGTTTAAAGAAAGGCTGTGAGAGAAGAAGCAAGATAAAGTTTACGTTTGCTTTGGTCCGAGTCCAAATATGTTTAGAAGTGAACTGACCCACACGTTTATTATGTAACACTACAGACGATATTTAGCAATGCTGGAAGATTCTTACTGGACCTAAACACCCCAGGACTTGTCAGTTCAGAAAAGGGCTAAGAGTCATGGCCCATTGGGTACTGGACTGTTTTATTTCCTAACTTTGGATATACACTTGATTCTTCATTTCAATTGCGCTTCTCAGTGCAGGGCGAAAGCTTACTGTAGATTCTCAGTCATGCGCTCCCATCTCATATTAATCAATATCGAAGCTTGGGAAATAGATCTGCTAGATTTCACTCCTGACTTGTTTCAAGCTTGTGGGCTTCTTAATCAATAATAAAGACCAAAGCAAAAAAGCATGCGTTAACCAAACCGCATATTCTTGTCTAGTCAGTTTCAAAGGCGTCAAATTAATCTCACAGGCATCTCACACGCTCCTCACACACTCTCAATAATTATGAATAACAGAGTCACTATGATGACGAGTGCTGACGGAGCCATGTGACTTTCATGTCTGAAACAAGCATGCTCTGCAATTATCAGACGTGGATAACAATATTAGCACATGTTATGCATGCATTTTGTTGCGTAAAGATTCCTGTGTATATGCAAGACGATTTATTTTCCAGTAAATCATATTGTTTTCAGGTAATGTTTAAATGCTTCAGGTGAGACATTCTAAGGGCCTCCTGACCTTGTTCTGCAGGACTCGTTACATAATAAACTTGGCACCGGGACAGCTTTGGGAACATTTTTATTGATTCCTACAAGGCTGTAACCTCTGAGGAAAAGGCTAAATTGTTTTGGGGCATCATGACGAACGGTCACACCATTGGTCAGGAAGCAGGCGTGTCAGCTTGTGTACAGAAAAACCACGTCATCAACACAGATTGAGCTCCACGCAGCCATTTCTTCTTCTCAGCTGTTTTTTGGGTTGGTTAGAAACAGTCACAGCAGTAACAAACAGGCCCTCTATCAGGCCTTGCATTAGGTGAGGTTGTAAATATTATGCTTATCACTTGATCACATGTGGGTACCTTGAACTACAGGACTCGGCTCATCACAACAACAGGATATAACACAGAAAACAGAAGAATCGTGATAACATGAATTGCGATGATGCTACTGCCTAATGTCGTTACGATAAATATTGTATTCAACTGACAGTCACATGGTTGATGAAATAAGATTAATCATTACCCAAAAGTGATATTGATATCATTCTTCCTACTCTGTAAGATGTTTTTGACTGACATGAACACGTGTGGGAAGTGTGTTATATGAGGTGCTAATATAAATGGGAATCTTCTACCTAATGTGATATGTTTGAGACAGGTCATAGGTCAACAGGGGTCATGAACTTCCTTTCTGAGTCACCCTGGTAGGTCCTGTTCTTAAGTTTGGTCTAAAATAAAGCATGCTCAAGCGTTTAAACATATGGATTTGTTCATCTTTCTCCACTGCATTTCTTATTATTTTTCTCTTATCACTTTTCTATCCATTCTATTTGATTTTGTTTGACTTATTATTTAAGTTAGCCTCTAAAAATAGCCTTATTCATTCTTTTTCCATCCTATTTATTTGTTTACTGTAAAATAATCCTCTAGCACTATTTCTTTTCTTTTTATTTATTATATATTATATGTACTATTATATGTACTCACTTAAAAGCACTTATTGCTCTTTTTCAGGTTTGATTAGTCTATTGTCCTCATTTCTAAGTTACTTTGGATGAAATTCAAATGTTTGCCTCCAGCTTCAACACATCAGTGTGGAAGTTTTTAGAGAATCTGAAAACTGTGTTTTGTTGATTTAGGTGTGTTTATTTAGGACTAAGCAGGATTGGGCACCCCTGATATAGCATGAGGGGAATGCTGGAGGACTGAATTCTTTGACTTTTTTAAACTTTCTTAGGTATTTCTGCAATGTTGATTCGGGGCAAAGCCAGATAAATAGGTTCAAAACTCAACAAAAGGGTTTTTTACATAGCTATGTCTTAGTGTTTTTTAATTCAAATCCTAAAATTACAGTAAGCGTCACATGCCTGTTCAAGATGTCTTCGCCCTATTGATACAACACCAAAAAGAAGAGATAATTGAAGCTATGTTTTCTTTAGTGTATGATTTGTGATCTGAGTGATTGTGAGTTAGCTTGAATGAGCCAATTACACACTGATCCTCGTGATAGTGTTTATTTTGGATGACTCACACGCGTTTGTATCAATAAATATAATTCCGGAAAAGCAATTTCCAGGGTATAGTGTGATTTCACTGATAGCAGACCGGGAGCCCCAGTCGGCCCACCATCGCCGAGGGCATGTGCGTCAGGAGGTGTGTTCCGCGTCTCGTGTGCGTCACACGCGGGCGGGGCGCGCGGAAGCGGTGGCTCTATAAACCGGCTACGTGAGCGACGCGTCAGGAATTTTAAAAAGCTCTTTTATTCACTCGGGTCTCGTTCGTGTGGTTTTGATTTGTTTGTATATCTGTTGTTTTTACATTGATAATTCGTCGCGTACTTTCGTGTCATAACTTACATCGCTTAGCAACATCGACATTTCCGTTTCATATTCCAGAAGGATCTGACCAACGACTTTGACCATGTTTCCAGAGAGCAGCACTGGGTAAACGATTATTATATATTTTTTTCATATGTAATATTTTAGTTCTGTCTTTATTTCGTCTTTTGAAAATGTACTAGCTATTTCGATTGAAAATGTTACTCGATCACAATATAGAGAGTCATTTTGGCTGGGTAAAGCCGACCTATAATAATTCATCCATTTGTGATTTTATAAACAGTGTAAAATTTTATTTGAACCAGTTTTGGCAGTGGCGAGCACGTGGTATTGCGGGGGCGCGCGTGTCTTGAACGGCTGCCAGCGAGCGGAACCGTTATTTAAGAATGTTTCGGATTTAAACGCGGGGTTTAGAAAGAACGCTTTGAAGTACGTGTTCTTTGGAGGGAAAACCTACTAATTATGAATAGCTAACGTTTACAATAATATCAGCCTTTAGAGAAGAGCTTGGCATGTTTACAAATTTGGACATTGGGTAGTTATTTTAAGAACAGTAATTTATTGTAGGCCATTGAAATATTATATACTGATAATAAATTGTAAAACTGAGTTACAGATAAAATTGGTGTTAGTTTTTGTTCAAATGCTATATAAAACATAAATAAAATAAACATAAAATGCTTGGTCTCAGAGGGTTTATTTTAGTAACGTTAGTCTGCTGCTCAGATTACAGTAGTGATGTGTCAGAAAGTGGCTCATGTTTCAGATTTGCCAGGATATTTTTATTTGGTATCTGCAGGCTTCATAGCCATTCAAATCTGTTACAGTATTTGACATCTTAGTTATATAATATATAGTAACAATAGCATTGGCATGTGTATTATGTATATATGTCAGTTGTGTAGTATAGTGTAAGAAGTGTAATGTGTGTCGGGGACATGAGTGGATGGGAAATGTGCATGTGTGTTCTGTGAATTCAACGAGCTGGGAAAAACAGTCATGTGTGGGGCCCCATAAACTAATTTTTTCCATTCTCTCTTCGCAGGTACAGCTATGAGGACTGCCAGGCCACAGCTGACTGGCTTCTGTCCCAGACTGGAGTGCGTCCTCTGGTGGGCATCGTGTGCGGTTCGGGTATGGGTGGGCTGGCTGATGCCTTGAAAGACCAGGTGGCCTTCAACTACAAGGACATCCCCAACTTCCCCCAAAGTACAGGTGAGGTTCACTGCATAACATAGGATATTATGTATCTTATCTAGTAAAAACCATTACTGAATATTTTTGCTTCTTTCTGTTCTGCAGTGCACGGTCACGCTGGCCGGCTGGTGTTTGGCACTTTGAAGGGCAGGCCTTGTGTCTGCATGCAGGGACGGTTTCATCTCTATGAGGGATATGCCATCCAAAAGGTAAGAGCACCCTACTATACACACATTCTGGCTCTAGCACAGTCCAAAACATGTAAACAACACTGCTCTTTGTCAGTCTGATGGTTTAATTTAGTTAGTTGTGGCTGTATTGTTGAATTAGAGGTCTAAGTGGTTCTGTGTGCTGATCCAAGCCTCAGGTTTTAAGAATGGCTCACTTCTGCGTATTGAAATATGAGTGAAATTGCAAGTTGCACAAACTTTAAAGACTCTGAAGATCCTTCTTAACCAGGTACTAACTAGATTTTGTCAGCACATGACCTAAAGCAAATTAGTTTTAACTGGTTGTGTTGCGTGCCTGATTGAAGCGTAGACTCATGTGGAATCCAAAGACCAGAACACTTTAGTGTTTACACTGGTCGTTTTTGTACTAAAATTGAAAACTCAGCCAAGGTGCAACAAGATCTTCATCTGATGCTTGTTTAAAGACCAACAATAAAAAAAAAAAACAGCACAAACCCATCATGAGGTTCAATAAAAAAAAGAGCTTAAAAATGTAAAAAACTTTCCATTTCTTAGAACTGAACAATTTTTGGCGGAGATACAACTATTTGATAATTTGGAATCTAAGGGTGCAAAAAAATCTGAATATTGAGATATATTTACAATAGGTATTTTACAAAATATCTTCATGGAACATGCTCCTTACTTTATATCTTGATTTTCGGCTTTAAAAAGAAATATCTATAAGATTGTTGTTGTGTTTTAGATCACAATGCCTATGCGGATATTTAAACTGCTGGGTGTGGAAACCGTGATTCTTACCAACGCTGCTGGCGGTCTGAACCAGGATTATAAAGTAGGTGACATCATGATCATCAAAGACCATCTCAACATGCCCGGATTTGCTGGAAACAACCCTCTGGCGGGACCCAATGACGACAGGCATGTTTATATGTTATGTGTTTATATGTTATGTCACAGAGCTGTTTTGACAAGTAGAGATTCCACACATACTCCTGTAAATACTGTTGGTTATATAACTCTTCCTTTACCTCTTTAGGTTTGGCGTTCGTTTCCCCTGCATGTCTGACGCATACGATCGAGAACTCCAGCAGCTGGCGCTCGACGTGGGCTCTGAGCTCGGTTACAGTGACTTCCTGCGAGAGGGTGTGTACTGCGTTCTAGGAGGGCCGTCGTTCGAGACGATCGCCGAGTGCCGCATGCTGCACAAACTGGGAGCCGATGCTGTCGGTAAGACTCGCGTCTGCTCTCAAGCTTCTTTTAACCAACATAGGCTGAAAAGAGCATTCATACTGACAACAGTACGGACAGTGAAGCTGTAACAAGAATGCTGGAAGGCATTCATTTTCAAACTTTTGCAATGCAAAAATAAACAGGACAATGTGCATTTTAGCCATTCGTTTACACAACAAAGGCCTGAGAATGCAACCATTTGAAGTATGAGTTTTTGTACTATAAAATCACAAATTTGTGTAAATGGTGTATGTACATCGCCCACTACTGGCCTGGCATGCATAATACAGCAGTTACCATTAGTTACAATGTTAGTTACGATAGCAGAATCTAAATATAAAAACAAAAATTTGTGTAAGTTATGATGTCATGTGCTTGTGTATCGCCAACTATTGGACTGGCATGCATGATATAGCACTGTTAGTTGATTCGCAGATCCAAATAATTGGCGATCGCTTTGACATTTTCAACTGTGTGCGAAACGTCTCAAAAACACGAAATAAAAATGTATCCATTTTTAGTGCAATGGTGGTGGTGTAAACATTCCTTAATTTGAACCAAATGTAACTTTGTTCAGTAACAGTGAGTTATTATTCTCTATAAGGTTATTTATATATTCTATTTTTCTATTTTAATAACCAGCCTTCATGTGTTTTAGGTATGAGTACGGTTCACGAGGTGATCGTGGCAAGGCACTCTGGGATGCGCGTCTTCGCTCTGTCTTTGATAACTAATAAGGCGGTGATGGACTACGACAGCGAGGAAAAGGCCAATCATGAGGAGGTTCTGCAGACGGGCAAACAGAGGGCGGAGCAGCTGGAGAGGCTGGTGTCCACCATGATCACCCGGATAGAGCACAACAACAATATCGCTTAAGACTATTCTCAGATCAGACACAGACCACGCTGATTCATCAATGAACAAACATTATGGTTATGGTTGCAAAAACTGTATTATACAGGTCAATTCAACTTAGCTCTTTATTTTCATTTATTTATACCTACTTAATCTTTTTTCAACCTTTTATTTTTGGTCTGTGATATTTTGCCCTATGTATATAAACTCGGTCAACAGAAAAGTGCTTTTCTTTAAAAAAGAAAAAATACGAATAATCTTTACATTCCTTTGAATGCTAAAACTAATGTTTCTCAGTGCTAAGTTAATGTTTACCATTTGTTACTGTCTTAATTTAAAAGTTGAATTCTCTGTAAAACTTTGATTGCTATGTCAGTACATGTACAGTAAATGTCTATCTTATGTGTTTTTTAACATTTATTAGTAAAACTGGCTATTTATTACGTGTGCCTCCGCTTCATTTCTTGTGGAAAAGTGAGTTTTGAGTACACGTTTAATATTACACATTACATAAAAACACCTTAAAAGCTGGTAGAAGTCATGGTGATGGGCAAATATTCCTCCGGAGGAAACATAATGTAAATGCTTTTTGTGAGTGAAAAAAATGCTGTATATTTTAAACAAAAATCAAAATGAAAACTTTTTTTTTTAATTTATTTTTACATTATATTATTTTTTATTTAATTTCTACTGTTTTATTTCAGTTTGGTCTTGAGACACTTACAAAAACAACTTGTTTTCATTTATTTTATTTTTTTAGCATATTTTTATTGAATTAGTACTCAAAAAACCCAACTGCAATTTGATTTACTAATAATTTTATTAAATAGTTTTTGAAATTATGTTTTTTGCAAATGAACTCTTCAAATAGTCCCAAGAATAACGGTTTTATTTCATTGTGAAATATGACCCAGGCATTTCTTCGTGAGATTCACTCTAATTAATCCAAAAATGAGCATGAAACATCTTGCATATCGAAGAAAAGTCTCAAATGTTTGATCACACTTTCCAGAAAGGCACAAATGGAATGACTGCTCAGTTTTCTTCCACTCTAGAATTTGCTGAACTTTTTGTCCCAGACTGGCAAATCTTTGAGTGGTAGTTAAGATGACTGCTTTGAGAGAAACGCTTGTCGCAGTGTCCACAGCGGTGTGGCTTCTCTCCTGTATGAACCCGTTTGTGTTTGGCCAGCGAGCTGGCCTGACTAAACTGCTTACTGCAGACATCACAAGCGTAGCTCTTCTGGCCCGTATGTGTGAGCTGGTGCGTCTTCAAAGATCCTTTAAGAGCAAAAGTCTTCCCGCATACGTCACAAGTAAACGGCTTGTCTCCAGAATGCGTCAGCAGATGAGTCTTGAGATGCGTTCCTCGCCGAAAGCCCTTCCCGCACAGCTCACAGCAGAAATCTTTGGCTCCCGTGTGGAGCTGCTTATGGGATTTGAAGGTGTTGGCGTGTACGAAGGTTTTCCCGCAGTCCTCGCATCTAAAAGGCTGCTCGCCCGTGTGAAGCCTTTCGTGTGCCCTGAGGTTGCTCTTTTGGGCGAAGCTCTTCCCGCAGTGTTTGCACAGGTATGGCTTTTCTCCAGTGTGAACCCGCTGGTGGTAGTCCAAGTAAGACTTGGTGAGGAACCGGGAACCGCAATGCAAGCACGTAAACTTCTTCTCACCAGCATGTGTACGCTCGTGAGCTCTGAGGATGCTTATCAACGCAAAGCTCTTCCCACACGTGGCGCAGGAGAAGGGTCTCTGGTCACCGTGACTCGTCATGTGGTTCCTCAAGTGGTTGGGCAAGCGAAACACCTTGTCGCAGAGCGTGCATTTGTGAGGTTTCTCCACCTTGTGGTCTCTGCGGTGGATTTGGAGAAGGCGTCTGGAGCCGAAACGCTCTCCACACTCCTGGCAAGCGTGAGGCGTTTCTCCGCTGTGGAACTTCTGCTCGTGTCTTCTCAGGTTGTTGAGGTGGGTGAAGGTCTTTGCACAGATTTTGCATATGTTTTTCTCATTCACTTTCGCAGTGGTGTCTTTTGGGACGTCCAAACATGTCTCAATAATGTCGGGTGGGTCCAATTGCAAAGAAATATCCTTTGCTTGGTCCTTAGAGTTTGTTTCTTCTCTTTGATCCTCTACAGATTCAGACTTATCTGCACTGGGCTTTACTGATTCTGTAACATGAACAAGGCATGATTATAGAAATATTGCATATAGGGCCATATATGTAATAGGACATATTACACCCTTTTAATCCAAATGCAAGTCGAGGAGTTTGTACCATCTACAGCAGCAGTTTCAACGATGTCTGTTGGGTCGTCCAATCCTGCCTCAAGAATATCGGGTGGGTCCAGTATATTTAATTGTACTGAAACGTACTTAGAGTTTGGTTCAGTGGTCCATTGCTCTTCTCTTAGATGCTCTACAGATTCAGATTGATCTGCATTGGGCTCTATTGATTCTGTAACATGAACAAGGCATGGTTATAGATGTGATATTGTATATTTAGGCTTTAAGTTAATATTTTATACCATGTTAATACAAAAGCATTAATGCCAGGGAGTCTGTATCATCTACAGCAGCAGTTTCAGCGATGTCTTAGGACGTACAAACCTGTCTTGATAATGTCCGGTGGATCCAGTGATTTTAACTGTAATGAAATGTCATTTGATTCATCCTTAGAGTTTGGTCCTTCTCTTTGGTGCTCTACAGATTCAGATTTATCTGCACTGGGCTCTGTTGATTCTGTAACGTGAATAAGGCATGGTTATAAATATAACATTGTATATTTAGGCCTTACATTACTATATTATTATGTTAATCCAACAGGGAGTTTGTACCATCTATAGCAGCAGTCTGACACTCTACTTGTTCCTCTCCATGGACAGATACTTCTTCAAATCTAAACTCCGGCTCTTCCTAGATGAAGACAGAGCTGTGTTACTTTGATGTACAGCAAATCAAAGCATTTGTATATCTCAAAACACAAATATTACAGCAGGATGTGGGTTACTTCAACAGCCTGAAGAAGATGTCCACCAGATGTGGTGCAACTCAATCTCTCCTGGATTTCAGACAAATCTTGCTGGTCTCCTCCTACAACAGTGAACTGTTTTCTTATTTAATCTAGTAGAATAAGAGCAATACATGGTTTAAATATGAGAAGAACCACCTCTGACACGTTCCTCATCTTTGATACGAGTGTTAAGTGGTCGTCCACTCCCAGCAGACTGCTGCTCTGCTATACAGTTGACATGATCTGATCGTATATGATCTTTTCTTCGTCCGTTTGATGCTGTATGAAGGATTCTGCAGATGTGTTCAGCTGTTGAGTTTGTTATTTTCCTTATAGCAGCTGTCAGATTCTTGAGAATCAAACAAGAAATAATCACTTAAACTTTTTAAAGTTTTGCTTACTTAACTGTTGCATATGTTATGTTGAGGACTGAATCTCCCACGTTTATTAAGAAAATGACATGGGTTTTAATCAGGGCTGTAGTACTTGAGTCCGGTCTCGAGACCGTTTTTTTAAGGTCTCGGACTCGCTGGTTTTCGGACTCGGACTTGTCAAATATGTTCTTGCCAAATATGGCTTTTGGTCTCGATCGAGTCTAGGTGTCTTTATTATGTTCCCAGTAAGCACACATTCTGTTT
>JAUCMT010000134.1:4277412-4289209 GCA_032357475.1 Enteromius thamalakanensis
GTCTTGTCTTGGACTCGAACCTCTTTGGACTCGGTCTTGACTTGGACTCGACAAAGGTGGTCTTGACTACAGCCCTGTTTTTAATATCCATGTATTTTGTTATTTAATTACACACGATTTTTCCCCCCTCGTATTTTTAGCTAAAACATGGATTATTGATATTAACATGGTATCGTAAAGTGCTTATTATAAAAATAACACATAAAAATATCTACACCGAAGGAAATATTACAGTAACTTAGTAAAATATCTATCAACTATTATTTGACAATGTGTATTAACTATGGAGACCATGGTATTTTTTTTCGTTAAAGTGAACTGGTTAACATCGCTACAAACGTTAAAATGTTTATCATTATACATTTGAACGAACTTACCATTTTAATATCAGTTTCTGGATTTCCATTTTGATGTTTTGACTGAAAAATATCGAGTTGACAAATTTCTGTCACTAAAGATGAGACTAAACTGTCCATTATTAAGAGCAGCTGTTTCTGGACAGACGCCTCACACGACATGCTTTCATTAAATAATAAAAAACACAAAACAAGTAATATTATTACGGATTTATTTGTTTTGATAATGTCTCCTCAGTTACTACGTCGTGACATGCGCGTGAACAGTTTCCCGTCATGATGGATTTTAAAATAAAAGTCACCCGCTAAAAACCTCAATGTACAACCAAAATGTAAAAGCCTTCAATCAATCAGCAGCGAGGGTTTATGATTTATTTTTGCAACAAATATGAACATGAACATTCATATACATTTTTTTTTTTAAATATGAAATAAAATACATTGGCACTAAAACAGTTTCTCCGTCCCCACCTTTCTGATACCTATCAAAACACCTCATCATCAGCTCAGAAACCCATCAAGTGCTGTGTAAAATCTGACATATATCGTTATCAAGCAGTTTTGGGTTTTACAAAAAATCAGTTCTTGTGTGGAATCATGGGTCATATTTCTTCAGCTGTCTCATAAAGCCTGGGTTTGGCTGAATGTAAGGCCTGGCGGTTTTCACGGCACTGAAGGCTTCATCAAATGACATCTTCTCCTGGGACATGAGGAACCCGACGACAACAGAAGCAGAGCGAGAAACACCAGCATTACAGTGGACCAGCACCACTCCACCCTGAGGAGCACACAGAAAACAGGTTATAAACACAAACATCTCTCTGGATATTCATCTTTCACATACACACCTGCTGACTGGCTTCATTTATGAACTCGAAACATTCAGGGAAGTACGAGGTGATGTCTGTTTCTGGAAGATCTAACGTGGTAATGGTTTTATATGTGAAGAGATCAGGGAACGCGTTCTCAACCCCATATGCCACATTTAGCACATGAGTCACCTGAAACAAGAGCGCAGAACATATAATTATTCATTTTATATTATATGAATTAGCTTGTTTATTTTTGTGTTTATGAGAAAGTCAGTCAAATTAAATGATATATATATATATATATATATATATCATTAGATTACCTGTAATTTCTTCAAAGTGTCTATATCATGGGCAGCATCCTGTGATGCTACAAAAAATTCACATAATTAGTCAAATGTAGCAAGTAAGGCAAGTTTATTTACATAGCACATTTCATACACACTGGTAATTCAAAATTAAAATAAAATCATCATTAATAATATAATAATCACAATAAAAAATAATTTCAACAATAAAATAAGGAATTAAACATACTTTGACAATTATGTAAAAATTGATTTAAAATTAAAATAAAACTGATAAAAATATGCCTCATGGTAAATTTTTAATCTGTTTAAATAATAATAATAGATTAAATTGCTAGATAAAATCTGGACTGTTATTTAAATGTTTAATGATTTTACTGTGTGAACATTAGCTGATTTAAAACTGATATAACTTTTATCTATCTATCATGATGTAATGCTAATCTCATTTGTTAAATTGGAATTAGTCGTAAATAAATAAACAAGCATGTATTTAGTTATTTTATCTTTGCATTTAATGTGATTCTACTGTGTGCACAGTGGCTGGAAATCGGAGTTCTGTGTTTTAGGTTTCTTTTTATTATTATAGGTGACTTTTTCACGTTCTTCCCCTCTGATGCATCGTTACACAAAAAGTACCATACAGTGCCACATTTAGTCACTGCTGGTACCTTGAAGTCCATAAACAGTGACGTAATCAGCATGGAATAATGGTATTTCTGGCACCGCAGTAGGGTTAAAGCCAGGTTCTCCCAATCAATATTGCAAATAAACATCGAACACAACGCACAGAGCAGGAGGAAGGGTCTGATGACGCCCACTTGCAAGTCGAGCCTCAAATCCTGCACGAACCCGCACGCCGCGTCACCCTCGCGCTCCGCGTGGAAATGATCTCCGCGTCGCGTCTCCACGAGTCTCACGCCTGTCACGGTCGTCACTATCGTGCTTTGCTTTTTCAGACGCGCCGCGGAGAATCCCTGGATCTCATGCGACAGAGAATCCATCTTTAATCATATCCTAGCTCTCCGTTCAGCGACGGGCGGAACTAAACACAACAGCTGGAAAAACAAAGCGCGGAAGCTTAACTTTGGTGCACCAGTTAATTTCAAAATAAAAGCCCTTCCTGCAGGAGCGCTCATCCGTGATCACAAATAGTTCATAAATTCGATTTTACATTAATTACTACATTATTGCTAATAAATCTGAAATACGGACCTCAAGCAATACATACATTTTCGCAAACGTTTTAACTTCGTTTGCATGCATTAATGAAACCTGTTTTATACACCCATTACATTTTCCTCTCGTTAAGGTTAAAATAATTTCATTTTAAGTTGTTTTTGCTGATTTTGAACGTTGCATTACCTTTTTTGCAGTCACCCAAGCATTTTAATACCAAAATAATTCACTATAAATCAATGAGGTCACAAACCCACATAACTGTACAAGTCAACAATTAATACATATAAACCAACGTTATGACAGATATTTGCTTATACTTAATGTAAAAGCCACATAAACGACACCTTGAAACATTCTACTTTAAAAGAAAGTTTATTAAAAACATACATAAATGAATCAATCAGGGGGGAAAAAACTAAACAAAAACATGTAAAATATTTAGCTTGGCATTAGGTGGAAAAACAAACAAAAAGAATATCCTCTACCTTTTCATATACATCTTTCTATTTAAAAAAGTGCTGTCTTGTTCAATATCATATAAAAGTCAAATTGAATGTATTCCCAGTTCTATTGCTCCTCTCTAGATTGTATTAAATGGATGTTTTGCATTGTTCATAAAACAGAACTAAAAGGAATGTATATGGCAACGTGTATGTCCCTTTTACCTTGTTAACAGATCCTTTGGTTTTTCAGCACATTGTAAACATTCCCATAATGCAGCTGCATGCATGAAATTCAGTCCGTACCGAATCCCCTTCAGCAAGTAAAGCTACATCAGCACATGCATTTCTAATACAGCGGTCTTCATACATTAAACATTCAGACACAACATTCACAGAGAGATACGCAGCTCATGATCATAAAATAGTGATCAAAATTAAGAATGATTGAAATTGGCAATGATTGGTTTGGCACAGAAAGTGTGAAGTTTTTTCTAGAGTAATGCATGAAAATCACGTAAATGTTTTTGTCTTGGCTTTAGAAACGTGTTTGGCACAGGGGTTTTCCTGTGGACTATGTAAACAGGGTTGCAACATTAAGGCTTCTTATCCCATAGAAATGCATTGCAGAAGTGTAGAAACGAAGGCACTCTTCAGAGGACAGGACTAAAGAAGAGAAGATGGTCCCAATGCTGTGTCCGTTTCAGGCAAACATGGTCAAAGAAATCCACTGCAACACAGCCAGAAATCACAGAGAGATTGTTCATAGAATAGCTTGACTAACACAATGCAATACACATCTCAAACATTCATCTCTCTGTTTTGTGTGTGTGTGTGTGTGTGTTTGCAGTGTGTTCATGTGAACGGAAGTCAAACCTGAAAGAACGTGAGTGAAATGAATCCATCAGCATCTGTGTCCAGCGTCTTAAAGGTCTCTGTAAAAACACACACGTCTCAGTCAGCTCAGAATTACTACACTTCAAAAAAGACTGTATGTATATATTTGTGTATTATGACACTGCACTGAACGCAGAAATGTCGGTCAATAACAGCTAAATACCTGTTTATATTAATTCCTTATTCACTTCAGCTCAAACTTTGGGGTTGTTGAGGTTTCTTTTTAACGTTTTTGAAAAATGTCTAAACCAAACCTACATTTATTTGAATAAAAATACATTAAAACAAAAAAATATATAATATCGTTAAATAATATAACTTAAAACCATTGTGTTCTTGTGTGAAAACTGTTAAAAGCTGTATTTTAAGCATCATTGCTCCAGTCTACAGTGTCACATGATCCTCAGAAATCATTTGTGCTGCATAGTGCATTTGTGGAAACTGATCCTGTTGTTCAAGAGTGCGGAGCTGAAACCCATGTCTTGCATACGTCTGTGGGTAGTGCTTCCTGAAGCTCTGACTCCAGCTGCAGTCCACTCTTTGTGAATCTCCAACACATTTCTGAATGGCTTTTGTTTCACAATTCTCTCCAGGGTGAGATTATCTCTATTGCTTGTACACTTCTCATTCCCTTCGCCTCTCTATTAATGCGCTTGGACCTCTTCTGAAATGACCTTTTGTGTCTTGCCCTCCTTGTACAAGGTGTCAATGGTCATCTTTTGGACAACTGTCAAACCAGCAGTGTTCCCCATGATTGTGTCGCCCACAGAACTAGACTCAGAGAGCATTTAAAGGCCTTTGCAGGTGTTTTGAGTTAATTAGCTGATTATAGTGTGGCACCAGATGCTGAATTTAGGGGTTTTAAATAAGGGGGTGAAATAAATCAACTTTTTGAAGATATTCTAATTATATTTTTGTATTTAATATTATCTTTGCACTATATATATATATATATAGTCAAATATAAAATAAAAAATTGCTACACTTAAATTCTATGGCAGTGACTCACTGAACATGGTCTCCAGACGCACTAAACAGGTGACGAAGTTGTCGAAATCCACAGACAGATCTTCCTCTGTGTACCGAAGGATGATCAGCTGGAATAAGTGATTGTTCAGCTTAAAGCCTGGAGAGAAAGGGAGCAACAGAGGCTCAGGACACAGAGATGAATCAGAACAAATAAGAGATTTCAGAGCATGTACCTGCTGCTTCCAGAGCTCTCCTCATCTCATAAGAGCTCATGGTGCCTGATTTATCCACGTCATGGTCTCTGAAGATTTGCTGTAAACGTATGCAAGTCATAAATCATGCAATCAGAATGAATGGTTCTGTATGTAAATGAGCTCAGGTATGACTGGCTAGTGTTTGTCATGTCCAGGACCAGCTGCTGAGTCCAGACTAACCCCTTTAGAAGAGCTTCACTAACCCTGAATATAATAATATCATCTCACCAGATAGCGTTTAATCTTTTCCCACAACACATGAAACTCTGTGAGTCCAAGCTTCCCGCTGCCGTCCGTCTGCAAACATGTCAAGGACAAGCAGAAATACAGTCTGAACTAAAAGAGACACAAAGAGCCAATGACTGATGTGACGTGAACATGCAGAGCGAGAAAGATTTTAACACTGCAGTGTCAATGTTTCTGGTGACGCCTCAATGCCCAGTACTTGATAGCATCAAGTGATTTTAAAGCTGACTGAGTGGAAAGGATACGTCCATGAGGTTGATCATGCTTCGGCACGACTCCTTCCCGAACCCATCCGTCTTTAAATCTTTATCTGTGCGTACAGACACACAACAGAGATGAACAGCGTGACAAGAGCGAGGCGACTGACTTTTGGCTTCTGCAGAAGCACATATACGGTAAGATTTAACTACTGTAACTGTCTGAGATGTGAGCTGCCTGTGTAGAGAGTTTAGCGGTTTGAAACAGAGCTACTTAATCATGAAGATCTCACGTTTGGCGATGATTCTGTTCAGGATGGTCTGCAGCTCTGTCGTGCTGATCTCCATGTCCTGGACAACACATGCACACATGATTAACATATAAATGCATTGTGATAGTGAATATCTGCACAGCAGCGGTTGATCAGTCCCTCACCGCTCCAGCCAGCTGTCTGAAGAGACTCTTAAACCCAGCGTCAATCTGACTCTCATCCAGACGTTGCTGAAGCGAGGAAGAAAGAGAATATTCTCATTAATAAATAAATGCATTCTTGTCGTCTTGCATGATATAATAAGCTCCTGTCTGGATCGGATCATCTCACCTCTGCTGGAATATCAGCCGTGACTTTATCATCCATTTCTCTGAAGAACACAAAGAGAATTACAATATGAGCCGAAGAGCGATCTGTGCTCTTCACAGGATTATAGGCTAATGCATGATGCTTCGAGTGGCCCTTTGCTGCACATAAAAGCTCAATTATACATTATGCATGTTGGATGAATTGTATATATTTTGAGGAAATAACGCAAAGATAAGTTATTCTGAACCACCTGATAACATCCTCTACATTTTTTGGAGCCTGTTGAGAAAGCTCATGTTTAATCCTAACATCTGGACCAATCGCTGCGAGTCCACTTACTCTGAGTTGGCAGGTTTCTCTGAGAAGACTCTGAGTACGAAGTCTGCCTCCTTCTGTGGCTCGAAGGTGGAGGGTACGATGATGTACTCGCCGGCGGGTAGCCGAAAGCGTGAGCTCACCTCCCGAAGGTTGATGAAGAGCTCCGAGCGAGCGCTGGACGCGTGAGACAGGAAGAAATCCCGCTTCAGATGAACACTGGACTTCCCCACAAACTGAGCACAAACACACAGCGTTAACTCTGCTTCAAATCTGTGTATCAAGAACATTCATGTTAAAACCTATTCTCAATATACTAAACAGTGTCAAAATTGTTGCCAGGGTGTTTCTATGTAGTTGCTACGGTGTCCTGATTGATACATTGTTGCTATGGTGTTGTGTGTGGTTGTTAAGGTGTTTTGAAGAGGTTATAGGGCATTTACACATTGTTTCTATGGTAGTCTGTGCGGTTTCTAGGGTGTAGCTAAGGTTTCTGGAGTGTTGCTAGGTTTCCTAGGGGGTTTTTAGGGTAGTTTCCATTTGTCAGTGCCAAACTATGTATTATGGGTTACTAGTGTGTTGCTATGTAGTTGCTACGGTGTCCTGATTGATACATTGTTGCTATGGTGTTCTGTGTGGTTGCTAAGGTGTTTTGAACAGGTTATAGGGCATTTACAGATTGCTTCTACGGTAGTCTGTGTGGTTTCTAGGGTGTAGCTAGGGTTTCTAGGCTGTTGCTTGATTTCCTAGGTGGTTTCTAGGGTAGTTTCTCTTTGCCAGTGCAAAACGTCTTATTATGGGTTACCAGGGTGTTCCTATGTAGGTGCCAGGGCATTCAATTATGTTGCGAGTGGTTGATATTAACATTTCTGAGTTGTTTCTAGGGTGTCACTTGAGTTCTTAGGTGGTTTCTAGGGCACTGCTAGGTGGTCATAGTGTGTTGCTAGGGTTCCCAGGCGATTTATAGGGTAGTTTCTATTAACCAGTTTAAAGTAACATCTTATGAGTTTCTAAGAGGTTGCTATGTAGTTGCTAAGGTGTTATGAAAAACTTGCAGCCCATCAATAGGTTGTTGTTATGTGATTTCTAGGGTGTTGCTATAGAGTACTCCACATTATTTGTCTGTGTAGAACGTGTTGTCACGGGTGTCAGGGTGTGGGTATGTAATATGTGGTTGTGATTTGTAGGTGGCTTCTAGGGCATTGCCATGTGGTTGTGTTCTAAACAGCGTGCATGATACTAATCAGACAGATTATTTTTTTCTCCTGTGAGTACTACAATTCATGCAGTTATTAGTGAAACCTAGTGACGTCAAGCTTCTCAATTTTTGACTCTCTTCTACAGTATTTAAAGGCCTTCGAATGTCTGAATCATCTCACAAGCATGTTTAAAACCATCTGTGCTATATAAAGCACATATGTGCATTTGTATACATAAATGGCACTTGATTTAAAAGGCGCTGGGTGAGTCTCATCATACCTCTCTTGGCACCTGCAAAAATAAAGGTGAAAAATCAACAAATCAGAAAAAGAGCCCAAAACACATGAACAGAACTTTAGCTGAAGAGATCTGCTCCCTGACCTCATAAATGGCGAATCCAATGGTCTCCATGTCTTGTCCTTCTCTCCTCTTCCTCCTGCGGTCCTTCTGCATCAGTGCCACCAGGAAGCTGCAATCCGATTGGCCGGGAGAATCCGGGTGTTTTAGGGTCACCTTAAACTGAGGGTTGATCCAGAAGGTGGCTGTGGTTTACAGAAACATAACACGGCAGATGAGGATTTGGTGGTTTTCCCGCCACTGACCCGCTGTTCCCCATCCTCTGCTGTACCTGGGAAGTTCCTGCATCCGCCTGCCGTGCTTCCTCTCCTCCACTCGCCCTGATAGAGCGAAGTGCTCCACTTCTTCACCTGACTCGCCTGGAGCGCGTCTGCCGTCAGGTTACAGATCTCCAGCCGAGTGAACTCACGCAGGAAATCACTGAACGACATCCTGTCAAGAGAGACCCGGTGACTATCTGAGCGGTGCTGGCGAGTGATTCAGTTCCTAAGGGGATCTGAACTGTTTACAGGATATATATATCATTACTATGGTGTCTAAGTGATGGTTAGGTGGTTTCTAGGGTGTTGTTGATTGGGTGGTTTCTATGGCGCTACATTTTAAATGGCTTGTTGGGCACTTACTGGTTGTTGCTTTAGTGTTCTAAGTTGTTATTGATAGTGGTTTCTGGGGCGTTGCTATATTCTGCATGGTTTAAAGGGAGTTATAGGATGATGGTAAGAAGATTTGCACTTTAAGGACAATTTGAGTGGTATTGCAAGGTGTCTTGTGTTGTTGCTACAGTAGGTCATTTCCAAGGTGTTGCTAAGATGTTCTGATCAGTTGTTGCTAGAGGATTGCTAGGGCTGTTTAGTTGATCAGAAGTGTTTATAGGTCATTGCAAAGGTGTGTGCGTCTCTGATTATCTCTGATACTGATCGACTCACCAGAACTCTCCGTCCTCGCTGCGGTTCTGTAATCTGCCTCGGACAGAGCGGTCCACATTTTCCCATTCCCGAGAGCTGAACACACACACAAGAACAGTCAGAATAACCTGAGCACAGTAAGAATGAGGCATTAATCAGCACACTGCTGTGATGCTCACTCGTCACTCCACGCTCCGGTCCACTCCACCTCACCCCACGGGTTCCTGATGCGCACCAGCTTGGTCATGCTTCCCCTGTACACCACCTGATCAACAGATCATTAACATGTCTGATTACAAAGACATTTCCCTTTGGAATAGCTTGCATTGATTAAACGCACACGCTAAGACCAGAATCATCTGCTTAGGCGATCAACTTGATTTCAGATTACATTTACAGTCATGCATTTGGCAGCAGCGTCCAGGTCTTTCCTATGTTCTCTGGGAACCTGCTAGATAGATGTGTAGAGTAAGTGCTTTAGTAGGTCTCTGGCTCACCTCTTCCACTGCGGTCACTGAGTATGCGTGACCTTTGACCAGCTTCTTGAAGGTCACCGCCTCCATGTCAAACTTACTAGTGATCTTAAGGACAAAAACATGCATAATGCAGTCAGACACTGATACTGATCCTTACAGCATTTGCTTGTTTGTTAAAAAGTGCCTAGTCTTTAACTTCATAAATGCATTCAAAACAAAGACAATGAGAAACAGAAACAGATTCCCAAACCCTGGGTTATTAATTATCTTCTAGTGCTTTACATATTAAATTAATTTACATAATAAACGTCTTGACAAGAGATATCCACGTAAGACAAGTGATCTGTATACCGTTTTCCATGTAATTCTGCAAAAACAAAGTAAAAATAACAGCAAGCTTATCATTACTGCACAAAAATCTGACCGTTTTCCTCAGAAACCAAACCTAGCCCATTACAATTTCTGTGACTGTACAAAGCTCGTGAATATTTAATGAGGCCGCTTTTAATTGGTTGTCTGTTGAAGAACATTCTAGCGCCTCAGTGCTCACGTCTATAGAGCAGCCCAGCAGCGATCCTCTCTCGATGGCACGGCCAATGATGCTGAAGAGATCTGCGGGTGCTTTCTTTAACTCGTACATCTCTGTGACTCCTCCTGTGAAATCCTCGAAGCCCTCAGAGGTGCTGCCGCCGGACAGAGCCTCATAACAGCCGTTCAGCCTGAAGAACAAGACAATAACAGACTGTAGAAGTGCAGATAACCTGTATTTGCTTCACGTGAACGGCTGAGGATGATCGTACTTGGCGTAGGCCTTCTCCAGCAGAGCGCTCCAGAACTCTCCACCCTCTGCCGAGTGAACGAACAACAGCTTCCCGTCCTTCACCGGCAGCCGGTCGTCAATCACCACATCCAGCCACTCGCCGAACTGCCAGAACTACAGACAGAGAGAGATTCAGAGACACTCTTTACTGACACCGATGGTTCCAGCAATCACACACAGTTTAGAAAACAAAGACCGCAGAAGAGGAGTTTCACAGTGATGCCACTGAACAACCATTTTTAGTGAACGGTTCTTAAAATAACCAATTATTTAATTAAAAAATAGTGATGCCAAATGCTTAAATCGCATGCAAAATAAATGTTTTTGTTTGCATAATGTGTGTCAGGCCTAAAATCTAGGCCCGTGTCCGACAGCTTATCAGAATAACCAGCCTGAGCCTGACCCAAGCCCGTCTTTTCCTCCTTCTACCAAAACGTCATATACTGCTGTTTCAGCAATTAAAATTGTTCAGTTTGAACTATTTGAACTATTAAAATAGTTTTGAGTGAAATGGTTATATGATTATATTTTGTGTCGTTTGATTCGTTTAATATAACTGTGTTTTTTAAAGTACCGAGCGGCAGACAGTGAGCTGAACATAAAGGATGACTGATCAATTTAGCCTTCTCAAATCATCACCACTTGCTTTAAAACAAATTGATAGATATGCTAAAACAGTTCAAACAATCTGGAACAGGAGCGCTTCACAAAAATGAGCCGAAACTCGAAATCAAAAACTCATTAACTAAATGAAATAATGGGTAAAGACGACTTCTCTTTAAAGGCGCGTCTATGAGGAGATGCAGGATCAGGAAATTCATCTGTGTGACACAGACTCAGAAAACACTTGTTTATGTTTAAATAATTCAAATGTCTTCCTATTGTTTTCCCCCCGACACATTCATGATAATTACTTTTGCTGGCGCATTGCGGCGAGATTGCGTGCATGTGAACGCAGAACTCTTCAGCTGAGCTGACGGCTCTCTCTCTCTCTCTCTGTCGCTTTTAGCTGCAGAGCACGGTCTGGTGATGTATTTACCGGCGCCGCATGGCAAGCTTTTAATCACTAATTAATGGATCTCGAAAATATAAAAATAAGGAGAAGGCTAAAACAGCCACGAGACCCAGCCTGCATCTGAACTATGATGTCAAAATTGGCGGGAAGCCCGGCCTGAGGGGCCTAAAAAAAGTCAGGGCCATGGCCTAAATGCAGGGCTCTAGTATGTGCGTGTTCTTTGCATGCTTAAGTGTGTGTGTATATATGCACACTTTTTTTAATATTTACATGGTATTCATATAATTTATATTATAATATATATAAATAATATTAATATAAATATAATATAATATTTTTATTTATATTATAATTTAATATATTAAATATATAAAACTAATTCTGAAATACACACACACACACACACTCTTAAACAGAGATAATAAATATACACAGCACACATACATACATGCATATAAATATATATA
>JAUCMT010000134.1:4289309-4306287 GCA_032357475.1 Enteromius thamalakanensis
ATAATAAATATACACAGCACACATACAGTACATACTTAATATACATAATATACTTTTATATAATTTATATGAATATAAATATGTACTCACAATACACACACATATATTATGTAAACAAAAACCTTTTGTGGAATGGAAAAGTATATATTAAATATTAATATTTAATTAATATTTATATTGAATATTAAAGCTTCTTCGTGGATAATAAACAGTTATGTTTAAAAGTGCAGAACCTTTCAATTGCCCAAAATCCTCTTTATAGTGAAAATATTTATTTTGTTTCATCCCAACACAGCAGCTCTAAAAAAAAAAAAGATGTTTTTTTCAAAGCAGTGCCTCCAATGAAGCTTTCAGTGCAGTTCTTAAGATGATTAAACCTCTTTAAAGAACCTGTACTAAAAACACTCTTTTATGAAATGAAAGGTTTCCAGAGATGATAAAAGCTCATGGAGCAATCAATCCCAATAAAACAAACTAAATAATAATAATAATAATACTAATTTAAGAGCTGACTGAAAGGTTTTGAGGTTGTTCGATGGGTTCGCTGTGAACCGTTGAGTGTGTGTCCAGCAGGTGGCGCACTCATACACAAACATCATCTCTCACAAACACAGATCTCTTTCAGATCCGCAATCAGCCAATAATCACATGTGTAGATTAACATAAGACTTATTAAATATTCATTAGCGTGGAGATATTCTACAATAACTGATAACGTAACCCCGATCTGTTACGATACTGTAAATGATTCTTGGGAATATCATGTGCTGCAGGGCCAAAACTCAGAAACGCCACTTCTGGATCCTCAAAGGGAGTGATGTAGATGTCGTTTAGAGCCCGCGCTTTGCTTTTAACTTATACTGGGTGCATCCGGCTTTAGATTATAGTGAAGATTATCATGATGAATGAAATGGGTAAGCATTGTCAGCTTTTGTTGAGTTTATTTTTTGTAGTAATTCATAAATGATAAAACTTCCTGGGTTTATCAGAAAGGCACAAAGAGGGAAAGATATTGGCCTTCACAGACGTCATGTTATTACAACTTCCTGACATGCAAGAAGAAACGTTCTGAGAGGAGCTGAAGAGGATCACGCAGCATCTCTCAGGGGTCATCATCTTAACTATGAGAAGATCTGACTGCAGCTTTACTGTTACTGAACCCTCATTAATTATTCACAAATGTGTATTCCAGGAATTATTGGTGCAGCAGGACTTGTCTCTACTTGCAGATTTCAGGTTATATTATTCACCATAAAACACACACCCTCGTCTCATATAAAGAGCCTTTCAAGGCTTAAGATGGATTAGAGAGACTTCAGTGAAACCATCAGTCACGCTGAACATCTCAGAGTTTCCCCGCTGTATATTTGATTTATATAATAAAGAGAAAAGATTCACACAGCCTGTCAAGAACATTCCTGCATCAAGAAATATATCCATTTAGAATATTCTTAAAGAAATAAAATAAAATAAAATAAATCACTTTACCAGTGTTAATTTTAACTAAAACTGATTTAAAAAAACTTTTTTCAGCAACTGAAAACAAAATATAAATAAGATAAAATACTAGTGCAACTAAAAAACTAATTAAAATTACATTATGATGTAAGAAATATTATACAAATTAAATATGACATGTATAAATGTGAATTTTTCATATATTTTACTACTGCGACAAAATATACTACACCTTGAATGTGATGTTTTCGTAGTAGTAAGTAGTAATAAAAACCCAATTATCATGAAAGCACATTGCAACGTAAAACATCTAAATGATCATATAACAGCATTAACGGTCTACACACAAAATGCATGTTGGTGATTTTGGCATATGAGCCAGACCACTGGTAAATTACTGATAAATGCACTGGAGCAGTTCTCCAGTCTCCCTGTGGCTCTCACTCATTTACTCTCTCTCTCTCATAATTAGGTTTTACACACACTCTGTGCATTTCTGCTCCTAATTTAATCTAAATGAGTCCCAGATGAGCCAGAGCTCAGAACTAGCAGCAAACACACAGGTGCAGGGTGTGTGTGTGTGTGTGTGTGTGTGAGAGAGACGCATTACTGAACACACTGTGTTTTGTTCACACGCTCATCCATCCATGAAGCATGTGTGTGTTTTTAGAGCATCTGTGAGTGTGTGACATATTTAGCTGTTCAGGGTCTTAATGAACTTTGCACTGCTTTCTTTGTATTATTCTGCACCAGTATAAGTATTTAACAAAAAACGTGTTCATCAGCGACAACGTTTCTATTACAGTAGCAACTTTTTAATCATTTAGCACTGTTGTATTTCTTGAATAAGTTGGATTTTGTAATGTGTCATCATTTGCCATCTGTACAAATTGTAAAGGATTCTTGGCATGCTATGTCATCTCATTACCCATGATCCTTTCTGCTACTTCATTGAGGTTATTTGAACAGCAGTGAGCCCAGCCCCTCGCCTCACTGAGTCAGAAACACACACATCAGCACAATAATTCATTACTGACACACACACACACACACACACACTATATAAACCACGCATTTCCAAGCAGCGAACCGAAAATGATTCTTTATAGCATCGCTGCAAAAAACCCTTGATTTGTAGTACTGTATAAAGCTGTTCTCTCTGGTGTCAGACGCAGGTCTAGTGTTTGTCACTCTGACGCACCTGGAAGTGAAATATTCCCACATATCCTCCGTCAAAGCTCTGTCCGTGTGGGACCACGCGGTGAAGGAGGTCATCGTTTAGAGTCAGAGACGCGATGGCTGCCAGCAACCAGCAGTCACCTGAGAAAAACATATATTATTATACGATTCTCCAAAATGGCGCTATGGCGACACGGAGAGACAAAGAACTGTTGAATAAAGTCTTTTTTTGTCTTTGCATCGTAGCTTCAGAGAGGAACCACTGATGGCAGATGTCTTTCTTACTTCCCTGCACCTTGACAGCAGTAAGTGTTGGGCAGTCAGTGGCACAAGCCTCCTGGTTTTCTGACGCATTACGTCACAGAGAATGTGTAAATAACTCAAAATAGCCATCAGACCCAAACAAACCAGATACAGAAGAGGGACAGCCAGTCATTATGTTCCCATGTTTACTGAAGCACAACAGCAGTCACTGGGCTGCTACACACATCCTGACCAATCACGGCTCTTCTTGAGGGTTTTACATGTTTAAACGCGGATGATGCCATCATAATGCATTAGACAGCAGCTCTCCATTTAATGAGCGCTGGGTCAGAGCTTTAATTATGAATGAGAGGATGTGTTTAAACATCACTGTACTTAACTATAGCTTTCCTCTTCATGTGTCTTGAAATACACCACACACCAGACGGCACACTTGACTTGTAATATCCAGTATGTAGTGGTTCAACACTTATTTGATTTCACTTAAATTATTTGTTTTTTCAAATATTGACTATAAAATGTATTTTATATACACACAAGTATTTTTGTAGAATTTAAAGAATGCATTAAATTAATCAAAAATAGCAATAAAGTAACTCTTTTGAACTTCCGCCAAATAATCCAGTTTTCGAAAAAATATAAAGCATTACAACTGTTTACAAAATTAATAAACCATAAATGTTTCTCAAGCAGCAAATCAGTCTATTAGAATGATTTCTGAAGATTGGAGTAATGATGCTAAAAATCCAACTTTGATCACAAAAATAAATAATATTTTAACATATATTTACTTAAAAACAGTTCTTTTAAATTCCAATAATATTTCATAATATTACTGTATTTTTGATCAAGTAAATGCAGCCTTTGTGAGAATAAAAAAACCTGGTAAACGATTCACTGGTCTAGTAAATGAACAGCTGGTTGAGGTTATAGTGTGGTAAAATCAGGGTTGTTTGAGGTAAAGTCCTCGTCCCTGATGACTCACCCAGAGCTCCCTGACAGATGTCGGTACGCGTCGCTCCATCCATGATGAACTGAGGACGCATGCAAATTTCCTGCAAACACACACGTGACGCTAAATTAGATTTGCATGTTCAGGAGATAATACACAGCATTGTGCCACTTATTGAATTGAAGCACACGCTGCAAAGCACTGAGTATGTCATTCAGATTCAAACTCATGTCTGGTTTAAAGGTAAATGAATGTATAATGAGTAGCCGTTTTTCCTGACAAATCATTTCGACTCGAGCATCCCATAGCACCAAAGAAAGAGAGATGTCATTATATAAAGCCATGCGTTAATGGACTGACTAGAAGCCATGAAGTCCAGCGGGACGCTGACAGTAGAGGTGACCCGTCACACAGAGAAGTGCTTACAAATGCGTTCAGAGAGTGAAAAAAGCAGAGCGAAAGGTTAAACTAGGGACTGTGTGAACATATGTGATGACAGAGGTGAAGTGTTTGTAAAGAAGTGGCTCAACCAAAAAAAAACCACAAGTTACGCAAACTTTATCTTGAATGTTTCTTCATCATATTTGGTAAAATACAGAATGGCATCACTTGCAGTGAATGGGTGCCGTCAGAATGAGAGTCCAAACAGCTGATAAAAACATCACACCTCTCCAGTCCAGCAGTTAATGCCTCGTGAAACCAAAAACTATAACAGATCTCTCCCCAAACCATGGCCAACATAGGAGTCCATCATTTATAACAGCGCTTCCTCCAGTGAGAAAGTGGTCTGGTCTGAATCTGCACAGATCAAGCACTATTTACAGGTCAAAACAGCTCTAAACATGTGGAAGGATTTTAGTATGAGAGAAAACAGGAGATGGACTTTTCCACTGCTAGAAGCATTTTTATGGACTTTTATTTTGGACAGAAGTAATGTCTTAAAGTTGGCTTGTTTCTTAAAAACCATTTTATTTCACAAGACCCTAATGGACTGGAGTGGTGTGAATTATTGTGGTGTTTTTATCAGCTGTTTGGACCTACATTCTGACGGCACCCATTCACTCCAGAGCATCTACTAATGAGCAAGTGATATATGCTACATTTCTCCAAATCTGATGAAGAAGCAATCACATCTACATCCTGAATGAAGGGGAGAACATTTCATTTTTGGGTGAATTATTCCTCTTAAATAAGTCAATTGGAAGAGAAGAGGACCAGCAAGCAGAGATGGAGTGTGAAGGAAGTAGTGTTTGCTAAAAAAATAAATAAATGTGGTCAGCTCACCGTCGGTCTCATCCACCGCACACCTTGCGTCTTGGAGGATCTTGGACCCAGCTCATTGAATCCCAGAGAAGAAGCACTGGCCGAGAACAGAGGGTCCTCAAACAGGCTCCTGGTCTGTTGGCACTGGGCCCTCAGTGAGTCATAATCCTGTCCCAGGAACTTCAAAGCATTGTGGTTCTGACCCAAACCAGCATCCCTGTCCCACTGACTCCGCAGCTTCGCCGCCATCCCTGTGGCATAAATGGGCTCCATGTTTTCACTCTCTTTACTGAGACCGGCACTAACAGACCTCGCAATCCCAGACAGCCAATGAGAACGAAGGAGGGGGCAGAGACGAGCCAATCACAACGCAGGAAATGAGGAGTGGAATGAATATGTTAATTCAGCGGGAAAGATGATGCTGTCATTTATTCAGCTGCCAATAAAGGTCTGCTTCAGAAGTCCTGAAAAAAAGAGAAGAGAGGCTTTAAATGAATTCAAATATAATAAAAACAACCTTCTCGTTTCAATTATTATTTAAATATTATTACATCGTGAAAGTGAGCAAGTAATGACACTTTTCGGGTGAAAATAGGAGGGTTTTTTTTCACAATTTCAACCTCAGAAAGTTTCCCACAGGACAATCTGACCACACAGTGCTTCAACAGGCCTCTGAAAGCAGAACAAACTAGCATTCGTTTCAAACAAAGCATGAACTCTGCTGTCACTTAATCAACTTGATCCATTTGTTTCTTACAAACATCCAGCTTCTGTCTTCTCAAGACATTAACGGATGAGCTGGAGTGCTCAGGATTATTGAGATGTATTATCAGCTGTTTGGACTCTCAATCTGACGGCACCCATCCATTGCTGAGCACGTGAAGGAATGAGCTTGTTAAACCGGTCTAATATATCTTCCCCCTCCTCTACTCATATATCTCACACTGCGGTAAACCTGAGGAACCAAGTTCTGCTTACTCACCGTTCTGATTCACGCTACCTTTGTTTGCTCAACCATACTCAAATATTAGCCAAGCCTGTGCTCTTATTCAGAGCTGAATCTCGGTCAAACGGCCTTTAACTCTAAACTACATGTTATTAGTGGTGTCACAGTCTTATGGGAACTGTGCTCGTGAACACTCTGACATGAGAGCCATTCAAACAAATGAGAGAAAGTAGAGCAGTGGAAGGGTGTGGTGCGTGAGATTCATGGAAAGACACTGACGAGCTGCCAAGACTGTATTAAACCGTGGATGTTTGCCAGCAGGACAAACAAGAGCGTTCAGGGCTCGAACAGTGACTTAGCATTAATGCATTCAAGCTCAGATTGATGATTTTAAATGATACTTCAGGTCTTTAGCAATGATTTTCTGGTGAGTTTCTTTGGTTTCCTATCATGCATTTTTTGTTTTGTTCACAGCTCTTTCTGAACGTCTTCAGGAGCCTGTTTCATAAAACAAGTTTACCAAATAAGCCAGGTTTATTTCAGTTAGTCTGACTTATTGCCAGTTAATTTGATTTAAAATAGCCATAAACCTGGCTTATTTGGTACCTTTGTTTTATGAAAAAGGCTTCTGGTCATCTCAGATTGAGGATCGATGTCAGACACTCCTGGCAAATCTCCAGACACCTCCCATAAAACATCCAGCAGAGTAAATGAGCTCTGTGACTTACAGAGGACTCATAAATAACATGAATACTTACACTATATGCTCATGCAGAAAGGCCCAGGGTATATTATATGTGTGTGTGTGTGTATAGCACTACAATAATGATCATTTTTCATAAGACTGGTTCATAAGAAAATAGTATCTATTTTTTGTAATCCATTTTACTAGAAATTTCTGAATATTGTTTCTACAGTTTTTTATTTCAGTTAGAAGGAGCTACACTAAACACTGTTATAGTGAGACTCTAAAATAAGATATGAAATAAACATGCATTTAACAACATTGCATGAAGTACAAGAACATAGTTACTTCAAAGAAAAAACATCAAATTCAAACAAAATTTAAAATGCAATGCAGGAATTCTGGCAATGTCAGTTTACTGTTTTCCCTGTGAATTTTACAGGAATTTACCGTTAAGGTAGCATTTTTACAGTGTTTTACTGTTAAAATCACTCGTGAAAAAATCATGCTCGTGAAATATATGTTCACACAGAGGCCTGACTTGATCATAGTGAACCTCACAAAAACACCAAAATAAATATTGTACTTTTCTCTGGTGAGGGTGTAAGCTCTCTGGCGAAGGATGGGCTGATGAGAGATGACTATAGAAAAACAAGTAAAGACACATCATGAAACCTCTGAACAGATGACGTTCACATACGGAGAAAAAGATTAGTGAGAAACCGTTTGAGGGAAAATGTGTTCCACAAGACCTCGAACTGACACTAGCCATGTTATATAATGTGTTGAATTCTATAGATGCATACACTTGTGTGTGTATGTGTGCATTATATATACTAAACATAAACAACATATAACACTCTACTCTTTCCTGATGTAGATAAACAGCAGCAGTATGGAGAGCTCAGGTCACTGTAGCCTACAGGTAGGATTTCCTGGTATTTTTGGGCATGTCTGACTGTCACTCATTTCACAGACAACACCCATCACTATTATATACATACAATGACACTCTTTCCTCTGCGGTTGGGCTCCTGTAAGCCACGGCACATGCCCACTCTTCCTAATGTAAATAGTGGTGCTTACCGTCTGAGAAATGCTGCTTGAGTCTCTGCTGTGATACGATCACAGGTCAACAACGGCAGAATAACACTTCTGTGTGCAGCGCAGGCTCCGGTTACATCCAGGTGCGATGTGATTTCAATACAAAGCGGAATTAAATACCACAGCCTAAAAGACACTGAAAGGAGCTAATATGAAAATAAATAGATAGAAAAATAAAAGTAATGCAAGAACAAATAATTAAAACTAATAAAGTTAGCAACGCAGTATAAGAAGGGCGTAAATAAATGCTTTACAAATAATATTTTAGACATTTATAAAACATTAATATTTCACAGTATAATATGGCATTTAAAAAATATATATATATATGTGTGTGTGTGTGCGTTTTAATTGTAGGTTGGTGGTTCCTCTCGCAAGGATGGTCATATTTGAGAGTCTATAGCATCTAAAACAAGCACTGCAAGTGTTTCCTTGGTGCTACCAAAGCTGTCTGAATGTGGATTCTAGATAAGAAATAATAAGGTTATATGGTGAAACGGCCCTTGCTTATCTCCCTTCCTGTGTCTTTCAGTAAACCCACCCTGACCACAACAGCTGACCATGTGTGTGTGTTTAAAGGGCTTTTAATAGCCATGCATGCATGCATTCAGCCTCAAACTATTCAGATGCTATTGAGAAGTCAGTGTGAATCCAATCAAGATATACACAAGCTCTTAGAAACTGATTCAGCAACATGCATTCACACACATTAAACACGTTACTGGATGATTTACCAGTTTACAACAGCAACGCGTGCATGCAAACAGTATGAGAGCTAATAATGGCCAGTTTGCAAAACAAGGAAATGAACTTCACACACCTTTTGACGCTTTAAACTCTAAAAAAAGATGTGACTTTTGACTGATAAACAACTGATTTATAATACAACTTTACTAGACAAGTATTTGTTGTCAACGACATGTGAGAAAAAGTAGACTACAAAAGTGAACCAAAGTGTCAAAGTCTCGTTTGCACGGCTGCAGAAACGTGTTCAGACTCACCTCGCCCCTTGATTTTTTTTCAGTGCACTTCCGAGTGTGAGCAGAGATCATATAATCCAGTGGTTCTGACTATTATTCGATCTTCTGAACATCTGGAATTGGTGTAGTTCGATTTCAACCCCATGCAGCACAAACGCCCAGCGGATCCAGGCGCGTCTGCGCAATGCGTGATAAACGCGACGCGTCTCGGAGCTGGGGATGGTATGGAAGCGTAGCGTCCAGTGGACCAATCACAGAGCGCGGTTAAGCGTTTGACGCGACGCAACACCAGACTGGACCTCATAAAACAAGCAACACGGATAAAAATATAAAATAAATATAATGATAAATATATAAATATAACCAATGGTTATATATATAAACATACAACATATATATATATAAACTACAAGATCACCATAAGATTTTTTTCTGCACAGATTTTCAGTGATATTCTGAGAAAGACCGCCACCTTGAGGCAGAATATGGCAAATGCATCCCATAATTAATTTCTATATGGGAAATCCTAATACATGTGCACCTTTGATTATATATAGCTATTAAAAAAGTATTATAAAGCACTAAGAACTTTTTTATTTTTTTATTATCAAGTAAGCTATACAAAAGTACAACACTAGTAACAAAATCACAAAAATAAAGAACAAAAAACGGGAAAAACAACAACATCCCAGCTAACATTTTTCGGTTTCCATAATATTAGGTTTTGGTTCCAATAATGTTCTCTATTGGTTAGCCAGGAAAGTTACCGAAACGTAAACAGAACGTTCCCTGTAGGTTAGGGGAACGTTCTGTAAACCTATCGGGAATGTTCCGGGAACGTTCTCGCAACGTTCTGAGAATGTGACCGGAACGTTTCCTTTAGTTTGCAAAAATTAAACCTAACCTTATGGGAAGGTTAACTTTAGGTTTTTTAAAAAAACACAGGGACGTTCCTACAACGTCCTTACATAGTTTCTCAAAAAATGAAAGGCCAGGGGGAATATTAACTACAATATAAAAAGAGAAGGTGCCTCAAAAGGCTTTTTTTACAACCAGGTAAAAGGTCACAGAACCAATATTATAAGATGTACATAGTGTTATCAATTTTAAGGCTTTAATATCGCTGGAGGAAGCAATTGTCTCCAAGTAGACAAGTATTTAAATATGTGCATAAAAAATTTACAATAACAGATTTATTGGAAAATGTTTATCCTTTAGACTCGCCTCAACATGATGTAAACCAAACAAATATGAGCGTGTCCTAGCTCCTCGTTTGCACACTGCTCGACGTAATGAACGACAAGCCCCATGAGGAAGTGCGTGGCGTTCCCGTGATCCCTTGCGCCTGAACGCGTTAGTTTCGCAGAGCTTCATCATGGCTAGCGACGGGCCGCCGGGCGCTGATTCAAATATAGATATTGCTACATGGACTCACGGCGAGCTGCAGGCCAAACTGGCCGAGTTTGGAGCACCTAACATGGGTGAGATGAAAGCGTTTGGATACGAGCTCTGTGGCGGAGTTTGGCGCAGTTTTCCTCTCGCTAGCTAGCGTTAGCCGGTTAGCCTGTTATGTCCCTGTCTGCAGCTAAGGCCTGCTCTAAACTTCGCGCTAAAGTGTGTCGCACATGTAAATATATCCAACGGGAAAGTATATTTGCATGTATTGGGATGATTAAATTAAGACTATGGATCTCATAAGCTAAGCGTAAGAAGTCGCTCGTGAGCGCAGTGCGTTACAAGCGCTGCAACTATTATTTAAACACAGCACTTTTACTCGATCATCGTCCTCGTTTAAAACCATGTTTCATTCAGTCCAGCGTTTTTTATCTTAAAACCACAGAACCGGGACATGTTTTACAATTCAGAGACTAAAAGCTATATAAATAAGCTTTAATCGATATTTGGCTGAGAAATAGTTATTGAGGGTGCCATAAAAATAAATAGAAATTAAAATGTGTCCAAATTAACTTATTAACCGTGCTTATTAAAAATTAAGTTCTGATATATTTATGGTAAAAAAATAATTACAAAATGTCTTCATGAAACATGATCTTTGTTTAATATCCTGATGATGTCTGGCATCAATGAATGTATGTTTGGCTACTTCTACTAATATTCCTGGTATGACTGGTTTATTGCTCCAGGCTCACGCATCTGTTTGTATTTCTGTTCTTCAGGTCCTAGAGAGGAGCTCATAGACAGACTCAAATCTTATGCACAGGTAACATAAGCAGGCTTGCGGATTCTCTCATTAAATGCATTTCTCTTGCTTTTATTGAGCATAACATTTATCTCTTCTGCAGTCTGGGATGATCTTAACTAAGCCAAAAATGCAAGGAGAAGACAAGGTCATGACTACTACGGTACGGGCATGTTTTGTTTATTCTCCCTCTCTCTTTCTCTGTGTGTCACTTACTTTTGTTTGAAAAAGCAAGCATCTCTGGTAATTCCTGTGTTGTGTGTGCGTCTCAGATGCCAGGTCTGCCGCCCATGCCCCCGATGCCCTCTATGCCCCTTCCTCCGGGCATGAACATGATGCAGGCCATGAACATGATGGGCGGTCCTCCACCCATCCACATGGGCATGGAGCCGCCCGGCATGATGCCGCACGATGAGCGAGGAACACAGGTGAGAGACACAGCTCTGTGTGTCAAACCTTACAGTTCTACCATCAGAGTCCTATTAGTTTCTGCAATACGATATAGACAGATATGCATCTTTTTTTTTGTCAATCTAAGCAAATACTCATGTGTTTACCTTATAAGAAGCATTTTTTTATTTGACTAAAAGCAGTGCTAAACAGGTTAAACGGTGAACCGCAATTAGGCAGTGTTTGTGTGTGTGTTCAGGGAGATTCACGTGGGATGGACGAGAAGATCAAGGAGCAGGAGCTCCTAGAGCAGCAGAAACGGGTGAGGAAATACTTACTGCTGTATGATTGTGAGATATTTGTTATGCACCACTGTTCAATCTTACAGGTCCTGAACTTATAAACTGTGCTTCTGAAATGAAGTTTGAATGTTTGTGTCTGTCTCTCAGGCTGCTGTGCTTCTGGAACATGAGAGGCAGCAGGAACTTGCTAAAATTCAACAGGGGGTGCCACCAGGCGCCAGAGGACCTGAACTGGGACCACGACCCAACCTCCTGCCTCCTATCCCACCTCTCAGAGGTCAGCGCTCCTCGACCTTCATACAGCAGAAACCCTGCTTTACAAGGACGCTTGCTTTAACAGCTGTGAATTATTACATTTTATATCAGGCTAATATGATATCAAGTGAAATTGCATGCTGTTTGTTTTTATAATGTATAATACAGAAACACAGTAATACAGTATAATACAGGTTTTAGTCATAGCAGTGTTTTTTAATCTGGAAAGGCATGCAACGAAGTGCATGTTTACTTGTAACAGTAAAAACAAGTGTGCATAGTATTTCATCACCCATAAGCAGTATTTTTATTTACCTAATTCACCTTCTGTGTCTTGCCTTTCGCCAAGATTGAGATGCAGTTTTTAATTCTGTTACTGATAAGGCTGAATTTTTTTACTTTAATCTTGATTTCTTGTCCTGCTGTAGTTGGGCCTCAGAGTGGCCCCGTCCCTCCAGGTATTTCTCTGCTGCCCCCATCTGTCACTCAGCGACAGAAAGTCCCGCCCCCTCCAGGAGAAGACGCCAGAGAGGTGCGAGACCCTGAGAGCCTCACTGCATGATCTGTTTGACACAAACCCGATCTCTTTCACTGACTTTGCATTTGTTCAGTCGTGGCAGGGTGAAGATGTCGGCATCGGGCCGAAGATCCCACAGGCTCTGGAGAAGATCCTGCAGCTGAAGGAAATAAGGCAGGAGCAGCTCAGCATCGCCCCTACAGGTCATTAAGAGCAACACGCTGACTGCCGATCCACAGAGTTTATTTCATGCTCAAACGCCACCTTAATGTTGCTAATGATTATGTTTATGAGTTGAGAGCTCTTGAGCACGAGTATAATTATCAGTAGGAGAAACACTGAGTTTCGTTTGAGGCAGTTTGTAAGCTGAGGGTGTGAGAATGAAGGAAGTCAGGCTGAAAATTACTGCTGCGCATAATTAGTTTTCATATTTTATATGTGTATTATTTATTGTGTGTGTAAGAAAGATTCTTGAATTCAAACAGCTTAGAAATAATTTCTGGTTTTATCCACAGAGGAAGATGGTGACGAAGACACGGGTGAGATGGATATGAACAATTCCTCCGCCCGCTCAGATGAGGACGATGAAAGTGGTCTTTCTAAAAAAGATGTAGGTTTCCTTTTTTTCAGCAAAGGCTCTCATTGAACTAACTTGTAAACTCTCTCGCTGAATTAATCCTCATTTACCTGCAGAAAAACCGCAAGCGCAGGAACCGGAAGAAGAAGAACAAAAAGAAGAGGCAGCAGGAGGAGGAAGAGAAAAAGAAAGAGGAGAGCCGTGACAAGGAGCCCGAGGTGGAGATCGAGTATGTGACGGAGGAGCCTGCGATCTACGACCCAAACTATATCATCTTCAAGAGGATTTTTGAGACATTCAAGGTCAGAAAGTGCTAGATGTCTTGAGATGAGTGCTGTAATGTTCAATTACCTAAACCCCGAACAGAAGGTATAAAGGATGACGCTTGTTTGGTGTTTTGTTTAAACCCCGATCTACTGCATAATTCATACTCATCCATCACAGTTTGACATCCATCCTGCTTCACGACTGATGTTTTAAACGCTGAAAATAACTCTGTTTTGATTAATGTGGTGCTCAATGGCTTTCTATCACAGCTGACAGATGATGTGAAAAAGGAGAAGGAAAAGGAGCCAGAGAAGCCTGAAAAGCCAGAAATCCTTTCGTTTAAGAAGAAAGGGTTCGAGCTGGAGAGGAGGGACAGCGATGACAGTGACGAGGTGAGCTGAAGGCCGCTTCCAGAGCTAGTGGTGTTGCTGATGATATTTCTGTCTAACCCCGTTCATTTCCTGGCAGGAAATCAAGAAGGACATGCCCAAGTTGTCCAAAAAGAAACTGAGGAGGATGAACCGGCTGACGGTGGCAGAGCTCAAACAGGTAACACATGTGTCTCTTCTTTTACTTCAAAATGTATATTAAACGAGGAAAAGCAGGGTCAATTAAAAGATCTATAAAAAAAAGTTAACCTGTTCGAAGGAGTTTTTTCAGAAGTGTTACATGATCGTGCTTCATGATGCTTGTGCTGCTCTGTCTGTCAGCTGGTGGCGCGTCCTGACGTGGTGGAGATGCACGACGTGACGGCGCAGGAGCCCAAACTGCTGGTTCACCTGAAGGCCACCAGGAACACGGTGCCTGTGCCGCGACACTGGTGCTTCAAGAGGAAGTACCTGCAGGGCAAGAGAGGTATAGAGAAACCTCCGTTTGAGCTCCCAGAGTTCATCAAGAGAACCGGCATCCAGGAGATGAGAGAAGCCCTGCAGGAGAAGGTACAGCAAAACAGAAAGCAGCACAGCCCTTTCTAACATTAAAAATAACCATAAATGTTTCTTGAGCTGCAGATCAGCATATTAGAGTAATTTCTGAAGGATCGTGTGACACTAAAGACTGGAGTTATGCATATTTAGGGCTTAATATAATTGCGTATGCATTTCTGATACGTTCTGTTCCTGAACAAGCTCATAAAACAAGTGTGCATGACTTCTCTTCCTTTATATTCAACAGTACAGTTTAAGAAATGTATCTGCAGACCATAATAAAATGAATGCTTGTGTTTTCATTAGAGACCCCGCTTGAGTGACGTTTGTAATATTGTGAATGCGGTTAATTTAAACTCGTTTCTCTGTGTCTCTGCAGGAAGACGCCAAAACCATGAAGACCAAGATGAGAGAGAAAGTCCGGCCCAAGATGGGGAAGATCGACATCGACTACCAGAAGCTGCACGACGCCTTCTTCAAATGGCAGATCAAACCGAAGCTCACCATACACGGGGACCTGTATTATGAGGTGCGTTTGTGTTACGTGATGTTTGTGATGACACTTCCTGGAGCGCAAGTTAACTGTCGTCTGGTGGTTATGTGTCAGGGGAAGGAGTTTGAGACACGGCTGAAGGAGAAGAAGCCAGGCGATCTGTCCGGTGAGCTGCGGATCGCTCTGGGGATGCCCACAGGACCTGTGAGTGCTTCATCCCGCTCTGCTTCACACAACAAATCATTTCCTCTTTGCACAAACCAACTGTTGTTTTGTTCTATGAAAGCACAGGAGAGCTGTTCAAGCCCTTCTGTAATTATTTGTGTAATTTTAGCTGTGCTTTTAAATGTTTGTCTCCAGAACTCTCATAAAGTTCCTCCGCCGTGGCTGATCGCCATGCAGAGATACGGGCCTCCACCCTCCTATCCAAACCTGAAGATCCCCGGCCTCAACGCCCCCATCCCTGAGGTCAGACACTCTCAAACAGGAAAGAAGTGTTGGGAAATGTTGCTTTCAGAAGCCTGATAGCTTTTTTCATTAGAAAACTAACTGAATTTAACTTACACAAATTATTAAACACAATTTTCTGCAATATTTGCCCACTGAATAACCTGAATACGATCCGTTTTATTTGATTTATTTTGCGTTGGTGGCAAGCCAATGTCTATATTAGATGTAGAGAAGGCTTGTTTGTGTGTGGTCATGTAAAGCAGTGATATCTTGCTAATTATGGGGGTCTCTCTCGGTCTTTCAGGGCTGTTCGTTCGGGTATCATGCGGGCGGTTGGGGTAAACCTCCTGTGGACGAGACCGGAAGACCACTGTACGGAGATGTGTTTGGAACCAACGCCATAGACTTCCATGTGAGTGAACTCGCGTCCTGAATGTGCCTTTTACTAAACTGCTGAAAATGCTGTTTTTGTTGTGAGGAGATCTAATTGCAAGCTTCCTATTTATATAACACACTTCACATTTCTGCAGCGTTTGATTCTGTTGTGTGTCTGATGTTGTTAACAGGCCAAAGCAGAGGAGGAGGAAGTGGACCGAACCCCGTGGGGCGAGCTGGAGGCGTCTGATGAAGAGTCGTCTGAGGAAGAGGAGGAGGAGGAGAGCGACGAGGAGAAGCCGGATGAAACGGGTTTCTTCACACCAGCAGACAGGTGCGGTTCGTCTCTGATTGGCTCATGTGTGTGTGTTTGAGACGCGAGGGCTTACAGGTGTGTGTTCTCTCTCTGGTTGTTTTGACAGTGGGTTGATCACTCCGGGCGGCTTCTCCTCCGTTCCTGCCGGCATGGAGACTCCAGAGCTGATTGAGCTGAGGAAGAAGAAGATCGAAGAGGCCATGGACGGGTGAGTGTCTGAGAAAGGGCCGATTTATGTGAGACGCATTTAAGACTCGATTTACTTAAAATCAACTTTTAGACAAAATTTGTGCTGTAAAACGATTAATCGCATCCAAAATAAGTTTTTCAGTACATGATATATAGTATATTATGTGTATATGTAAATACAAACACTTGTGTATATATTTAACATTTAATCACACTTAATCTATGGCGGCAAATCTATGCCATCAATAAGCTAACTCATCACTGATGCTGGCGAGTAAAAATCATTTCCACAAGAGGAAACCAGATCTACCTGCGAAGGAACTGCGCCCACAAGCTCATTACAAACTCTCCACGCGCAGTTCAAGCACTCACGTGCGAACACTGTTATTTTTGTTAGTTCACAATATGTACAATATACATTAGAGCTGCACGATATATATGGTACGATATATTATGCGCATCTCATCAGTAAAGCCGGTTCTTTGATCAGCGCCCTAATCTCCGTCACCTGTATTTAGAAGGAACACCAGTTTATACACAGAGCCGTAGATCACTGAGATCTCAGTGATCTACGGCTCTGTGTATAAACTGGCGTTCCTTCTTCTAAATAAAGAAAAAGATGGACAATCAAGTAAGCCTGAGTTAATTTCAGTCCAGTGTTCCTGAAATATTTATAACAATATTTGCAGTTCCTGCATTTACTTCATATAAATTGGTAAAGATTTGACATTGTGAAGGAAGAGCTGAAGATGAATATTTTAACGTTTCTACTATAGCCCGAGTGATTTATCGGCAGGCCGATATTAGCCATTTTCCAAACTATCGGTATCTGCATATATAGCGGCCTATAAATGAAGATTTAAAAACACCCTTACTGGTAACTTTGATTT
>JAUCMT010000134.1:4306387-4316423 GCA_032357475.1 Enteromius thamalakanensis
CTTAAAAATGCTTTGGGTCATCTTTGACTTCCAAAGCATTTTTAAGACAAAAGTGACCCAAAGCAGCATATATATATATATATAGGGTCACATATGTACTCTGCGTATGATTTTCAATTAATGCTATATAAATTGGTCTTTGCAGCCCGTTCACAAAGGCTTCAAATGGTTTCCTGGACTTTCAGAGAAAGACAGAAATCTCTCAGGTTTTACCAGATTAGCCAAAGTCTTATTGGTTTGGAGCCACATGACGGTGAATAAAGGATGTCTGTTTTCATTAAATTTAGGGATAACTATCGCTTTAAGAACCGTTTTCCATTTCTGCCCTTCTAAGTGACTGTAGCACATGTGCTGTGATTAGTATCTGCGTGTTGACGCTTTTGTTGTCGCAGGTTTGTCATCTGTCTGATATTTGTTAAGATAAAAACCTTCCTTGCAAAACCCCTCAGTGTCTTTTGGCAGCTGAATCATTGATCTGTGCCAAAGGCCAGCAGGAAAACAGACTGACACCTCATTCAACACAAACAACAACACCTTACAGTCCGCCGCAGTAGCCCATTATATTCACACTTCCCCATAAAACCTTCAATAATGGGATGTAACCAAACGGTTAGTAGCTTAGTCTTTGAAAAACAGCTCGCAGACATTGACGTCATTCAGACCGAAAAACCCATTGATTAACAATAACACGTCATTTCTGAATTCTGGACAGGAACCTGTGTGTTTTAATGGCAGTTTCTTCCTCTATCGTTTGACTTCACATGACCTATAATATAGAACAGAAGCCGTATGCACCGCTCTTTGGCTGTTTAATGGTAACTTCATCTTTAGGCTTGACTGTTGCTTTAATTCTGAATCATTTGCATTGGTTTCAGGCAGTATTATGGCGGCGTTTGGCAGAGGCTCTGGTTGTTTCCTGTTCATCTGTTTCCCTCTGCAGTCTGAGGGCTGACGATGTCACATCCTTTTGTTTGCGCTGCCACCGATTTCTGGAGTCACGCTTTGTTCACCTGATTAGATTGCTGAGCACCGAAAGCGAATGCAGCCGGCGGTCTGAGAGACGGGGACGGAGGGAGATTTCACGCTGAAGATGTGAATTAGGGAGCAAGGGATTGTGGGTGGGGAGGTAATTGCTGCTGCCGCAAGATTCGGAGAGAGAAAAAACCAACCCAATCAATACCGGCAGGCCGCCACTCGAAAAACTATCTCGTCTGAGATCAGGCTGAAATTGAATTCACCTCCATGTCTACAAGGCCTAACAATGAAATGGAGGCTATGACTGAGATCTGAGTTTTGTCAGCCTAACTTTCTTTTTTTCCCTGGGGTTATCTTAGACAATTCATATGTGCAAATTATTCCAAATATATTTTATTCTTTACTTCAGTCAAGTGTTAAATGCTCACTTTTAAGCTAGTGTTGAATGCTCACTTTATAAGCTAGTTCTTTTTAGTCGTGGCGTAATGGACAGGGAGATGGACTTGTAACTCAAAGGTCGCAGGTTCGAGTCCCAGGTCTGGCAGGGGGTGTGGGTGGAGTGAAAAACCAGCACTCTCTCCACCTTCAATGTTAAAACTGAGCGCTTGGACGGGTTCAACACAAATTCCTAGTATGGGAAACCATACCTGGCCACATACTTTTTTTTTTTTTTTTTCAAACAGGCCGTAGATCACTGACAAGCTACACCAATGAATCACCCGCGAAACTGAACATAATTCAGTATTGCGTATATTAACTGGCAGTCGGTTTAAAAACAGCTGATGGAGATTTACACATCGCAAATTACAGTCGATTGGAAACCATCACACTGGAGAGGACTGGTCAGAGTGCACAGCTTTAACAACAGCTGATGATTCACTCGTAAACCAATAAATCGTAAGGCCAATAAAAGATAGAGCCAATCAGAGCAAATATGGGGCGGAGCAGACAGGTGTACATGGACGAGATGTGCAAATATATCGATATACTGTATATATCGCGCAGCCCTAATAAAACTAAGCTCATTTAAATGTAGTTGCAAACCAATTTCGAGAGAAGCGCGGTCGAGATGCAACCCAGCTGTTAACAATCAGCTAATGATTACCGTCTCCATTGTTAGCTAATCGTACCACTAAAATTCTACTATAAAAAAAAAAAAACGATTTCCTCCCTTCAGTATCTCGCTTTTGCATTGCCTCCACCTCCCCTTCTCCTCCGTTCACTCCTTCCAGGGGGGCACGCAGGGTTTCAGCCCGCCTTGGGTCTCGCCCCAGCTAGGGCTATCATTACTAGGGCTCCGCCGACAGCACATCAAACTCGCTTTATTATTATTATTATTATTATTATTATTATTATTATTATTATTATTGAGGAAGCACAACTCTTGAATTAAAAATAAATAAAGATATTTATACTACATATTTGTACAAATAAATTCTTTAATGAATAGATTCATATTATTATTCAGCTGTGCATTACAAGGATTTGATATTTATTTATTTATTATTATTATATTTTAGCTTTTCATCATGCGATACAACATCCTATAATTGGTCTGATTTCTATACTAGGCAATTATAGTGTTAATTATTTGAATTAGCTTTTGTTTTTATATTTTCATATATATTTTGTATTTTATCACTTGCTGTGATTTTTTTATTTATTTATTTATATATATTTATTTTTATTTATTTTTTGTCTAAAACTTTTGTGCTCCATTTTTTCAGTGTGTTTATTTCAGTATTTTAATCCCATTTCTGATTTGAAATTTTAAACGTAAGCTAAAATATAAACTTTATACACACAAAATACAAAAATATGAAGGCTGTTTGTGAATCAATTGTCTTATTTTCAATGAACACAACATATTTTGAACCGTTGGGATCTTAATAACAACATGAGGCATGTGTGAACTAGTGTCAAGTATTATAACAGTCACGTTAGAGGACTTGCCTTTGCAAGATCCGCCTCGCTAGAAGTATCAGGGAAATGTAACAGTTGCATTCTGGGTAGCGTTTCCTCAGCTGTCGTGAAGTGAACGGAGCTGTGAGATGCCTGAGATTCTTCTGTCCTCTGATCTCTGTGTGTGGAGGACTGCTCAGGCACCGCTGATTAAGATGGACTTTCCCATTTTGTCGCTCTTTCCTCCTCTCTCTCTCTCTCTCTCTTGCTCCAGTCGAGGATAATTGTCTCTTTCTCATAGTCAGCTGAATACTTCCACTCTTCAATAAAAAGAAGTTTAAATCACAATTTTAATGTGTATGCATATGAAGTGAGTTTCTTTCATCTCAGCCGTCTCCTTTGCTAACATGAATTATTGCCTTTATAACTTCTACCAGCCACAATTCTCTCTAGATATCAGTGTCTAAACTAAAACTACTAGTTTTGACTCTTTATTAAAACTAATAGGTGGTTAAAAGCTTCTATTATAAGCCTTTACTGCCTTTAACTGTCAAAGATGTTGCCGTCCTTGTTTTATTCCCACCATGCTACATGTTTTTGTAGTTCCTCAGCAAACAGATCCATTTTACTGCAGTGTAATTCATAGTCTGACCATGTGAGCAGCTTTGAGTCTGATGTAAACAAATAGCATCAGGCTTTATTTAAATGCAAAGTTATAAACTCTTTTGACTTTGAGGGGGAAGATGTGGATAGCTATCAGTTCCATTTGATTCCTTCCACAATTCCATTTTAGAATATAGTTTTTCACCTGAATTCCATTTTGGAACTTTATTTTCAAAGTAAATGTTTCTATAATAACGGGGTAATTGAATTTGAATAAACATTTTTTAAATATAAACCGCTTCTTTATAGACAACTGCTGTCATCATTTCAAAAATTAAACCAAGCGTTAATTTGGAAATATTTTTTACTTGAAAGAAAAAGAAAACAATATGTTTTCTAATGTCAAATAATTATAAATTTGATAATTTGGTGTCAAAAAAAAAAATAATAAATTATAATACTCGTTTGTAAGTGCTGGACAGAATCTAATTTAACCCAAAGGTTTATTGCAGTGGGTGAAGACCTTCGTGTTTGTTCTGGCTGTAATGCATCAGAATGGTTTGAGTCTGCTGGTGTTTGGTGAGTCTGTGTTTGATGTCTGATTGAACTTGCACTTCAGCTTGATTTTCATGCATATCCTTTGTTCCTCTCATGTCGCGCGGACACATGCTAATATCATCAGTCCTGCTGTTATGAAAGCCTATACTCTCTTTGGGAAAATGCAGAAGCAGAGCTGCTTTATTTTGTTGTTTATTAACAAAGGTGAGACACAATCGACGCTTGAGCCGCAGAACTACTGACATGCCGGATTCCCCAAAAGCTTCTTATAGCGGCTTAACTGCGACACCTCTCTCTCTGTGTGTGTGTGCAGCTCTTCCAGTAACTGTTGTGTGTTGTGTTGAAAACGAAACCTGCAGCAGCAGCAGCGTGACGAGGCTCTGACGTGATTCCTGTGATATTTGGTGATGAATCACACACATGCTGCTGTGATATGAGGCCAGAGACACACTGACCCACTAACACAGTCCTTCACAGCTCCGGCACATGACTGATGATGGCACTCGCCTCGGTCACGTTCTCATTCAGTTTGTCAACTCTTTCAAACTATGCTTCATGCAGTTCATCTTGATCAGACTCCGTCACACACGGGAGAAAAGATAACAGGACTTTGTTTTAATTGGAATCATAACCAGAAACACCAATGGAATTTTTTAATCTACATAACACATGTATATAATTAATGAAACTATGGTATGCTTATATATTTAGATATAATATCAGATAAATAAATATATAATTGCATTTACTTTCAAAATATATACTGTACCTGTGAGTTTTAATATAAACATAATAAATACACACAACATAAACTCATATATTATGTAAAGAAAAACCTTTATTTGGGAAGCGATTAATCGTTTGACAGCACTAGTAGTATTATAGCATTTATTAATATTTTTGAGTGAGCATTTTTTATATTTTCAGTTTTACTTGTATATTTTAGTTGTATTATTTATTTATTTGAAAGTTCAGGTTTAGTTTACATGATTTAATACTTCAAAAGCACCCCCTCTCATTTAATATTTGCATAATATTTTGTTTTATTAATGAAAATACCTTTTAATAGTTTATGCCAAAATGACAAATCTGATTCTTGTCTAAACAATTTTTATTTTTGAAAATAAATGTAGTAATGAAACATGATTTGAATTATTATACAAAATTATATATGTGAGCAATTTAATATTTAAAAAGACAAGCAATAGAAATTCATGGACAAATAACTATATAACTATATGCTATAAAGTAATTGTATATTAAAGTATATTTTTAATTTAGTAAAAAAAACGTAAAATAATATGACTAATAATAATGAGAATGTTATGAAGATATTAAACATTTTCAATGTACTAAATTCTTATTCCCATTTCCATCCCATTATACATATTATTGTTTTTTTATTATTGTTTTTTTTTTATATTAAAACAAACAAATGAAATGGAGCAGTTTTTTAATACATTTTTACATTTATTAACGCTAAAGTTAACAAACATATATATATATATAAGTATAAAAACCGGAGGATCTAATTTCTGTCTAGACAACAGATTATATTTAATATAAAAGCAAGCTAATAAAATTCAGCTTCCAAATGGACAAATATTAATTGTTTTTGTGTTTCCTGTCGTACATCTCCCTCTGGAATTTCTGAGTCACAGGAAATGTCTTGAGATTGTAACATCATCATCCTTTTAAGGCGTGGACCTCTGTCATCTCCGGCGATGATGTCATCGCTCTGATTACCTGTCAGTAATAATGTTGTTTTTCCTATAAGAGTGCTTTAGAACAGCAAGGTCGTGTGTGTGTGTGTGTGTGTGTGTGTGTGTGTGTGTGTGGCGTCTGGGCTGCTGTTGCAGTGTGTTTGTGATTGTTTCAGCTGCATTCATCACCGCAGGACATTCTCTCTCTCTCTCTCTGTGCTTTATTGGCCTGACAAATATCTGTGTGTGTGAGTTTGCAGCCTTTGCACCAAGTCTAGGTTCACATAAATTAAAGGCATAGTTCATCCAGAAATGGTCATCCAACTGTCATATATATATATTTGTGTTTAAGTGCCTGTAATATATCACCAGGAGCCAGGAGCCATTTATTTTTAAAAATTGTCTATACAAGAATGATATTTGTCATTTTGGCATAAACTATTAAAAGGATTTAGTTGCCTGTATCTGCTCTGTGTCTGAGAGTCTGTAGCTGCTGTGTTTGGTGTATTCAGAGTTTCAGCTAAAAGTTTCTTGGATATTAAATATAATATGTGAGAGCAGTAGTATTGACTCTAGTATTGACTACATGTTCTTCACCGCGTGTCTCATCTCCAGATCAGCTTATCGGTCTTTACATCATTAGCAGCTAATCGTGTTAATGAGAGGCCGGTGTGTGTGTGTGTGTGTGTGTGTCACAGCTGGTGTCAGTTTATTCATCTCGTTAAAGTGATCCGTGTTTAACTGGTTGTGTAACTCGATGGACAAATGATGGCTGCAACTAAATTCATGCACCTCTATTATACACACGATCTAAATCAGGGTTCCTCAGATCTTCCCCCGGAGGTCCGATGCTCTGCAGAGTCAAACACACCTGAGCATGTTAGTCAGTGTCTTAAGGCTCATAAGAAAACACAGGTAGGTGAGTTTTATCAGGGTTGGAGCTACACTCTGCAGTGTATCGGACCTCCAGGGGAAGATTTGAGGAACCCTGATCTAAATGCATTGTCCAATAACACCCAGATCATGGAAAATATCAAGCTTTATTTGATTGAATATAATACTATTTTTATGTTTGATAAAACACAGCTTTATTTATTTTAACTGGGAAATCTGAATATTTACAACAACGATGTTTTAATATTATTAATACAGTGAATATATAGTATTTATTCATATTTTGAATTGGCTTTTAATTTTATATTTTTTGTTTTCCTTTTAACTTCAACTAAGGGTTTAATCATTTCCTTTTGTCATTTTATAACATTTTACATTAGAATGTATATTTATTAGTGCTGTCAAATTATTAATCTGAATGAATTACATCAAAAAAAAAAAAAAATTGTTAACATAATATATGCATAGGTATCATGCATATTTATTAGGTATATATATATAAAGACACATACATACAGCATATATTTTCAAAATATTTACATTTATATATTTATGTTTATATATATCACATCATATATAAATATGAATATATGAATATATATATATATATTTGGTCATATATAAATATATTTAACATAACATATTTTTCCTAAATATGCACATGCATGTATGTGTCTTTATATATACATAATAAATATACATGGTACCCACACACACACACACACACACATATTATGTAATAATATTTTTTATTTTGGATTCGATTAATTGTATGACAACTCTAATATTTATATTTTGTTTAAATTTTTAGCATTTATTTATTTATTTATTCTTAGTTTATTATTATTGTTTCTGAATATTTCCAGCTTTATTTCAGTTATGGTTAGTGATTGCACGCACTCAGTGAGTTTGTGTTGAAGGTCGAGCTCAGAGAATGAAAGCGGAGCGAGTCTTTGAAGGCTGTCACAGGTTGTTGTGAGTGTGCGGGACGTCCTGCTGCGTGTGGGGGTTCCATGACGTGTGCTGGGTCTCTTATCTGTCCTGAACACACCCCTCAGAGTCGCAGGAGATTAGCACTGATCAGCACGAGTGGAAGAAAACAAACAAAACTTACATTCATGAAGCGTTTAATAATGAATCTAACAATGAAAGTATATTTATCCCATCTTAACAGTTTTTTTTTTTTTACTAAAATAAAGAATTTATTACTAAAATACTATCATGAAGTAAAAAAACGTACAAATTAAATATGTATTTACAGTAATTACCCTAATAATATTAAACTGATGTTTGTAAAACTAGTTTGGTTCAGTTTATGTAAATAGGATGTTTTGTTCAACACTTTGCACAAATGAGTGTTCTATGATGTGTATTTGCTTAATTATGAAACATGCCACAATTAATACAATTAGTTATAATTTTCTGAGTTATATACATTTTTTACTTTTTTAAGTTAAATTTCAATACTTTAGCTTATTATTAAATATATACGATGACCCCTTTAACCTCACAAACCTAATAAAGTGAAGTTCAGTGTCAGGAGGATGCTGGAGAAGCTAACAGGGCCAAAGACGCCACTAACCCCATTTGAAGTGTGTGTGTGTGTGTGTGTGTGTGTGTGTCTGCGCACCGCCGGGGGGTTGTTAGCGTGTCTGGGGAGATGAGCTGGACTGGCGAGCAGATCACGGCGGAGGAGATGAAGGAACAGACTCGTCCTCGCCGCGAGCGCTGCTGAGACGGGACAGGGTTATTACAGAGGAGCGAGAGACTGTCAGGATGAGCCTCTATTGTACAGCGTCCATTAAGATCCTGACGAGCCGAACGTCAGCTGAGCTCCTGTGTGTTTGTGTTTGACCAGCTACTCTCCTCTTACAGTGTGTGTGTGTACAGTGTCCTCATTCCTCTGGCTCTTTACGATGGCTTGTTTATTCATGTATGACTGCGTATTTTATACATGTCACTGAACAAACAGCGTCTATCACGTGTGCATTCACTTTCAGCAGATGAGGTATGCAAGAATGCTTTTAATTGAGGTTTAAACCAATTCTTTTATACAGATTTAATTTTAGTTTTATTTTCTCATTTCTGTAGTTGTTTTTTAGGTTTTTACTAGTTAAAGCTATAGCTTGAGTTGTATTACTTAGCATGCAAATGTATTTATTTCAGTTAATTTCCTATTTATTTATATATATATATATATATATATATATATATATATATAGAATTATTTTTTTAATTAATTAATTAATTAAAATAAAATGTAAATGTTATTAATTAATAAAATTAAAGTAATTAATTTATTTTTTTATTTTTATTTTTATTTATTTATTTTTTTGTACATTTGTAGTTTTTGTACGTCACAGAACGTGTCAATGTTTACCAAAATCAGTGTGTGAATCCAGTTTCAGAATCTATTGTAGGAAACCTCATTAAAAACACGAGGGCAGAATGAAAATGAAACCGTTAATAGTGTGTTTTCCTGTGATTGCATGGGTGCGGATCACCTGTGTGTGTGTGTAAGGTGCATCTCATCCTGGCATCTGCACATGAATTAAACTCTGCCAGGGTTGGCAGGATCAGGAGCAGGTGTCGTCATGGAGACCGCCTGGGATCTCTTATCATCTGTCAACCTGTGCACATCGACCAGGCTTCAGATTACACGAAGGAGCAGGCTTCTTTAACTGTGGACAAACCCAGTGCTTTCATACTGATTATGAGTTATTGTATTCTGTCTGTCTGTCCAGTTATATCCTATCGACCTCATAGAAAGTCCCAGAAACCTCCTAGACACCAAAAAGCACCTTGAAAACCAAACTAGCAGGGTCTTTATTTAATTTCAGTGAACTCTTAAACTGTCTGCTTATGTTTCCAGACAAGGCTATTTAAATGTCGCTTAGTCATTTCTATTGTATGCACAGATGTAATTGTGTGAAACTGATTCTCTGTTTTGCTCTCGGAGCTGTCTGTTTAGTTCAGGTTATTTGAGGTTTGATTTGTGTCGTTGTCAATAATGTGCTAATAAACAGATTATGGTGTCGTCATGGCGATGACATTGCGTTTAACACACAGACGGCGGGTGTTATCCTCCGGGACGGCGGTCACACACTCCATAAACAGTGTCTGTCTGATCGTTTCCACGAGCTGCAGCTCATTTATTTTACATCTCAGAGATTTTGTCCTTTTGAGGAAGACTGTAGCATTTTCTTTAGTATTTCATTAACATTTCTCAGTGTTATATGTGACCCTGGACCACAAAACCATAATATCATAATATAATCATAATATTTCAAGTTGAGATTTAATAAGATGAACATAGCAGTGGTCATTTACCCCCGACATCTGAGTGACTGAAGACGCAGAGGATTAACGTTACGTTTGGTTCTGAAGGGAAACGCCCCCTT
>JAUCMT010000134.1:4316523-4348386 GCA_032357475.1 Enteromius thamalakanensis
TCATACATTTTTTATTTTATTTTAAAATAATGTTTAATATATATATATATATATATATATATATATATATATATTTTTTTTTTTTTATATTACATTTAATTGTGCAATTATTTTAAATACATACAAAATTTTGATTTTTTTTAAATCAATTGATTAAATAAAAGAATTACATAAAAAAACTGGTGTAGTATTGTTTTTAGTTTAATATTTATGAATAATTTAATAATTATAAGTCTCTAATTTAATGCCATCTAACCTACCACACTGTTTTGAATTGTAATTGTATTTTTCTATGATTTAATTCATGCTTTAATTAAAATTCTGCTTCCTTTTATCTTCAGTAGTTCTCCCTGCATTTGAAGCTGTATTGTAGTGTGTATATATGGGTGTGTGTGTGTGTGTTTGTGGCATTTAAGGCTGGATGCGCGCACACACACAAACTTTTAATGGCTTATGTGTGTGTTTCAGTATCTAGATGATGAAGAGGACGAGGTGAGGAAGAAGAAACCCAGACGCAAACTTACTTCAAACGCCTCCATTACTCGAGTAAGAGACACACACACACACACACACACTGCTTCGCTGCGTTAATGAATATGAATGACCGCACCGAGCTCCGTTTAACACACCATTACCATTTAAAGAGGCCACTTTTCTAGCGTTTTATCTTTCTTACTTAAAAAAAAAATCCTACACTGTGATGGAATATTTTTCTTCGTAACTACATGCTCAGATGAATCATTCTCAGGCCCTTTAAGACTGAAAATAGGATGGTTTTTGATTGGAGGTTGACAGGAAGTGTCATACCGGCAGATTTAATACAGTGTTTTATCTGAAGTGTGCTGTAGGTGTTTTATTGTGATTTTCTTTCCTCCAGCAACCGAACATCAAGCAGAAGTTTGTGGCTCTGCTGAAGAGGTTTAAGGTGTCAGATGAGGTAACGTCTGCTTTCTCACCTGAGCACTATATTAAAGCTGCTGAAATATGGCTGTGATCGCGCCGCTCTGACCTTATTATTTCCTCACGCTCTCCTCCTGTCTGTCAGTCTCTCCTCCCTCAGAACAAGAGGAAACACACACCTCCAAATAGTCACTGCAGTTCCTTTTTTTCTTGTACTGCGTCTTTAAAAAAAGTCTATTAACTGAAATACACCAGAGTACTCAAATCACACACACAACACTTTTTGTTAAGCGTTTATTTAAACAATTAGGATGATAAGAAAAAAATGATAAATGATGATAATACTGACCTTCATTTTTGTTGTTATTGGTAACTAAAACTACAATTATATAAAATGTGTCCATTGATTGAAATAAAATTAGAGTGAATAAAATATGTTCAAGGACTGAAATTACTAAAAATGATAATTAATAAATAAATAAAGGCAGCACTAGAAATGATTAATCACTTCCAAAATAAGTTTCTGTTTAAATAATATCTGTGTGTGTGCTCTGTATATTTATTTTGTGTGTGTGTGTGTGTGTGTGTGTGTGTACACTATATATAAATATATTTCAAAAAAATATTTAGTTTATGTAATAAATTAAGTGAATAATATAAATTGAATGAATTTAAATATTTACATGTAAGTGCATGTAAATGTTTTTTTTTTTAAATATATACTGTGTGTATTTATTTATACATAATAAATATACACTGTACACACATAAATATCATTTAAACAAAAACTTTTTTATTTTTTTATTTTGGCTCTTAATCATTTGACAGCAAATAAAAAATAAGCAAATTTAAAATAAAAGCACAAAATAAATATATAAAATTAAAATAAATAATTGGGAAAAATATGAAATGTATATAATAGAATAAAAACTTTTGTCTGGACTATGCCTTTAAAAAATAAAATAAGAATGTGAATATTACCTTGGCAGCTAACTGAAAATGATGAAGTACAAATATAAAACTGAGTGCATTAGGGTTGATTATACTGTAGCAGTGATTTGTGATTCTGATGGAGGTGTTTGTGCTGCAGGTGGGCTTCGGGCTGGAGCATGTGTCTCGTGAGCAGATTCAGGAGGTGGAGGAGGACCTGGACGAGCTCTATGACAGTCTGGAGATGTACAACCCCAGCGACAGCGGGCCGGAGATGGAGGAGACCGACAGCATCCTCAGCACTCCCAAACCCAAGCTCAGGTCGCCCTCTGCTGCTCAGCATACGCTTTCAGTATCCACTGACATCCTCTCCTACAAATACAACAGAGTTACTCAAATTAAATTCAAATTTAGTCCATGAATATTCATAAACGTGTTTTACCTGCAACACAGCTAGAGTTTATATATTAATCTGAAAGTTTTATAAATTAAACAGTGTGCCAAACAGAACAGTATTTTTGTGTTAACATGCACATGTTTACAGCAATGATTAATGTTAATTGTTACGGATGAAAACAGTTCTGTTGTGAATTTTAAATGTAAAATCTAAAAATGAAAATTTATTAAAAATATCGGATGGAAAACTTAAACTTCAGAGAAAATGAGAAATGTTGCATCAAAACTGAAATAAAAATACATTCAATAAAAAAATAAATGATTAAAATATTTTTCCTAATGCAAATCACAAATTTCTAGAAGCCTAATATGCAGCTTTTGAATGCATCAATATGAACGATAAGATAAGATGTGCTGTATAGCGTGTGTTCTGAGTGAGAGAGTGTTTAGTACGGATAGTGTTCGCTCACTCATGCTTCTTTATCTTCATGCCTCACTGAAAAGAAAAGGCAGACAGATGCTTTGAGTGTGTTTTAAGGACTTCCTGTCTCTGTGTGTGTCTGTGCAGGCCGTTCTTCGAGGGCATGTCTCAGTCCAGCTCTCAGACGGAGATCGGCAGCTTGAACAGTAAAGGCAGTCTGAGCAGAGACCCCTTCAGTCCGGTGAGTACACACACACACACACACACACACACTCACACACACACACACACACACACACAGACCCAGCTGGGTTTTTTGCGTGTATATGCGTGGAAAGAGCGCAAAACAGGACTCTGTGTATTAAAACTAATTTAGTATGTAGACTTTAGAAAGGTATAAGGTGATATGAATCAGTCCTTATGATACGTACTGCAAGCACACATCGTTTGAAGGAATATTCTGAATAAACAAAGAATCAGCGGCGGTTCCTCAATCACCATCTGAATTCATTAAAGCAACGTTTAGACTACTATTTCAAGTATTTACACAAGTCACACAACTGTTATTTAATATTATATTTATTTAGTTATTTTTATATACATTTTTACATGTTATATATAATTTAGTTTAGTTTTAGTTTGCTGTGACTGCTTGGATTGCAAAGGGTTTAAACTTTATTGTTCTTATCATTTTCTGCTTTTTTGTCATGGTTTAATTTATATATGTGTTATGTTGTTTTTATTTTATTAATTTAGTTTTTTTTTTGTATTATATTATTGCACTGTCATTTCAGCAAATACATGTTTTATATCTGTGCCGTCAAATAATTAATCACATCTAAATAATATATTTATGTATATTGTGTATATTTATTACATATATAACAATACAAAAACATGCATGTATATATTAATAAATCTTTTTATATATTTTTATATATTAAATATATTTGTATATAAGATATGTGAGTATATAAATGTAAATATTTTCAGAATATAAACTGTATGTGCGTATATTTTTATATTGCAATTGTTTTTTAACTAATATTTTATATTTAGTTGCACCACTAGGATTTTAGGAAAGGGTTCAAACTTTTTTTGTTCTCTTTACAATTTCATGCTCATCTCTGCCTGTGCTTCATAATATATCATTACAAAAATGGTATGTATTTGAATGCAGGCACTAGAATAAAAGAAATGTCCACTGTTAACTCTCAATATCACTCAAGTGCCCAAAAGTAAACTAAAAGACATGAAGTATGACAGGCTCCGAGGTGGACTCTGCTTCAGATGTGTGTGTCTGTGTTAGTGATTGTAGTTCCTGTGTGTGTCCAGCAGGGAGAGCAGCCTCCGTCTGATAAACTCAAACACTCTCGCAGTCGTAACCTGGACGAGCCTCTGTCTGAGACCGACACACTGGTGAGACTTACACTCATATCTACACACACTTATATCTACACCAGTGTAAAAATCTGTGTTTTTACTAGTTTTAGTTTACTATAATAACCCTGCTTAATGTGTGCATGTATTCACGTTTTCATCAGAAAACTCTGACATTATTTAAAGAAATTTAGTGCAGGCTGAAGATTTGAATTCTTTGGGTTTTTATGACATTTACTGCTGTTTTGTGTTGAATGTGTGTATGTTTTGTAGGAACTGAATGATCAGGAGTTGTTCAGTGAAGTCGGACCCTCTATAACCGTGTCTGTGGCTGAAAAACCACGAACACCCCTAAAAACCAGCAAGAACGAGCTTCAGTCTATGCCATCGCCCAGGTATCTATTACAATATATTTACACTCAGTGCAAATAGCCTGGGTTATTGACAGTGGCTGTTTACCCTATCGGGTGTGATTGGGCGAGTCATCATAGAAAAAGACATGCCATGATCTCCAGTGATGCAGATTATGAAACGTGTGTTGAGCTCATTTTGACTTGATCGACCCGGGTTAGAATTTTTTCTTTTTTTTTTTCTTTTTTAAATGTCAAATCATATCAAAAGAATTTATTTTCAATAAAAATGTAGGAAATAATCAAAAAGTTTAAAACATTTTTGGGTATGGTTATGTGTAGGGAAGGTTTTTTTGTCCAATAAAGTGTCAACCAAGGCATCTCTTTAAAAATGTTAAATAAAATATATACTAACACTCAATAAAAACAGCAGCATTATTTATTCATATGCTATTTACACTAAATAGAATTTAATTTCTGTTTACACTTTAATTAGCATCTACTGCTATTTGCACGTAGTTTGCACTTGCACGCCGCTGCATAGTATAATATAATAGCGTTTATATATACAGTAATACAGTATAATGCAGAGGTTTTTGAAGACATTAATGTACTTATATTCAGCAAGGATGCATTAAAGTGATTAAAAGTGACGGTTGTGTCATATATAATGCTGCTAGGTTAGAAACATCAAATAATGCAGAAAAATAAAGCCCAAGTTTGATGTGTGTGTATGTGTTGTAGGTTGGACACACACACACCCCGCAAGCGCAACACTCCTGTGAAAGACCGACAGCTGTCCAAACCTCTGAGTGAACGAACCAACAGCTCCGACAGCGAGAGATCACCTGAGCTCGGACACAGCACACAGGTACCAGAATTTAGCAAAGCAATCGTTCAGACACACGACTCACCCTCAGTACCTTCAGTAAAGGATGCTCTGCAGTGAATGGGTGCCGTCAGAATGAGAGTCCTAACAGCTGATAAAAACATCACAGTAATGAAGAAACAACTCCACTATTAAGATATTTTTATTTCAAATGTTACTTCTGTCATAATAACGCTTCCTCCAGTGGAAAAGTCTGCACAGATGTATTGTGTGGACATATAAACAGGGTTTCTCTCTTTCTCCAAACACGGTTCTCCTCCGATTCTTTGCTCTCTTTGCTGTTTAAATAAGAAATGTTAATGCAGTGTTTCATCTTGTTCTGCAGAGTCACTGTGAATTATTCATTTCTGGCTGACTCATCGCTGTGTGTGTGTGTGTGTGTGTGTGCAGGTCCTCAGAAAGGCTGTCTATGATCAGCTGAATCAGATTCTGCTATCTGATGCTGCTCTTCCTGAAAGTCTCATCCTGATCAATGGCACAGACTGGCAAGGACAGGTACAGAAGTGTGTGTGTGTGTGTGTGTGTGTGTGTGTGTGTGAGAAGCAGACTGTCCTAACGACTGTGTTGTTTATTTATTATGCTGGTTTAGAAGCATCTCTGATTATTATGTGTTGAAACGGTTCAGAAGGACAGTATTTATTTGAAGCAGATCTGTTAGGAGTGTAAATGTCCGTGGCTGTACTGCAGTGTGTGTGTGTGTGTGTGTTTGCAGTATGTTGCGGAGCAGCTTCAGGTTCAGAAGCATCCAGTGGTCTGCACGTGTTCAGGCGCAGAGATCCAGGCCGTTCTCTCGGCTCTGCTCACACGGATACAGAAATTGTGAGTAAACCGAGTCAAACGAGGCTCTTGTGAAGATAGCACTGAGCTGACCTGTGTGTGTGTGTGTGTGTGTGTGTGTGCGCAGCTGTAACTGTAACTCGTCGATGCCACGGCCGGTGAAGGTGGCGGTGGTCGGCAGTCAGAGCTATCTGGGATCAGTGCTGCAGTTCTTCGTCACTCAGCTGGCCAACAAGACCTCTGATTGGCTCAATCACCTCCGCTTCCTGGTCGTGCCTCTGGGTAAGAAAACACATCACTGACAGACAGAGAGATAGATACAATTCAAACTGATGTGAGACGGACGGAGATATGATATGAAATAGATGTATTTTTATGTTGATTTCTGTGTTTGTTTGTGTTTTTCTTTCTTTAAACTGGGTCAGGTTCTCATCCTGTTGCTAAGCACCTGGGTGCCCTTGACAACCGTTACAGTGCAGCCTTTCTAGACGGAGCCTGGAGAGACACATTCAACCGATCAGAGCCTCCGCAGACAGGTACACACACACACACACACACATATATACAGATACTAGAGCATTTGAATCTGCAGGTAGCATAGAAACAGCTTCACAAACAGCATTATTTCTGTCTACAGCCTTTCTTATTATCACAGAAATACTGCAGGTTTATAGTTCAGACATTGATGTGTATGGAAGATATTAAATAAGATCAGACCCCTTTTGATAGTAACTGGTGCTTACAAATAACGCTTTTTAATCCCATTGTTTCTCCACTAGGTGGAAGAAAGTGACTGTTAAAAAATGTATTTGTCATTGAATCATTCAAGAGATTTGTTCAAGAACGCTGATTCATAAATGAAACAAGTGAAGTATTTATGAGGGAGTCAGTGAAAAGTAAACCACTTGAACGAATATCTGAACAGAAAAAAATATGAAACAATATATCAAACTGAGAAATATTTTATAATTGTTGTTTTGTTTAAAAAAAAAAGGTAAAATGATATAGTTTTGATGTTGCGATATGTGATCCGTTACACACCCGTTTAACACGGCAGCTGTGTGTGTGTGTGTGTGTGTGTGTGTGTGCAGACGCAGTGGACGTGGCGGCGCGTGTGACTCAGTACATCACTGGAGCGGCTCTCACACACCAGCTGCCCATCGCTGAGGCAATGCTGACCTGCAAACACAGAACGTATGTGTCTTTTTACAGCTGCACTTCATTCACTGCTCCACACACAACTCACGCATCACTTCCTCTTACAGGAGAGACGAGGACTCCTACCAGAAGTTTATTCCCTTCATTGGGGTGAGCACAAATTCCACACAGAACTTTACTCTACTTTTAATCTTTTATTTTTATGAATCCTTTCTTTGCTTTTTCTGCCACATATATTTTTTGCTTTATATGTTTAATGCAACAGCTCTTGTTTAGATATATTGTTTATCATGTATTGTATTAGCCAAATAAAATGATTTTTTGTTTTGTTTTGAGGGGTAATATTATGTCTATCTCTGTTTATGTATGGTGATCTGTCAACGTCTCACAGGTGGTGAAGGTGGGTTTGATTGAGCCTGGCCAATCAGCAGCAGGTGTGTGTTTCCATAGAGACTGAAGCTCTGATTGCTGGTAATGCTGTGAGTGTGACAGATGCTCACCGTGTGTCCGTCTTTGTTTCCCAGGCGACTCTGAAGAGGGCGTGGCTGTGAGTTTAGCCGTCCCCTCTACGTCTCCGCCCTCTCACAGCTCACCCGGCGGGCTGAAGGAGACGGCCACGCCCCCCTCGTCTCCGTCCATGGGCAGTGGTTTGGCCGTGCAGGGGTGAGAGTTTTTTTTTTTACTTTAGTGCAGTGAAAATAACAATGAAATAAGTACAAAAATACATTACATTTCTTCATTTTTGTGCTCATTTGCCTTTTTTGGGGGGGTGATAAAAAGAAATACATAACATCTGAGTCTGTAAACAGGAAGTTAACAAAGGACAGAGTAGCTGAAGATGAGGAAACAAGCTAATAGTTCACAATGGTCAATATACAGTATAGGAAGAAAATATAAACATGTTACATTTAGTCATTTATGCTTTTATCCAAAGTGACTTGCAAACGATGACGATAGAAGCAATCAAGCAGTGATATGTAAGTGCTGTAACAAGTCTCACTTTGCTTAACGCAGTACACACCGCAAGGTTTTTTATTATATGTGACCCTGGACCACAAAAGCTGAACACATAAGGTTTTCATGTATGTATGGTTTGTTAGGACAGGACAATATTTGGTCGAAGTACAACTATTTGAAAATCTGTAATCTGAGGGTGCAAAAAAATCTAAATATTGAGAAAACCACCTCTAAAGTTCTCCAAATGAAGTTCTGAGCAATGCGTATTACTAATCAAAAATTAGTTTTAGTATATTTACGGAAGAAAATGTACAGAATATCTTCATGAAACATGATCTTAATATCTCAGTGATTTTTGGCATAAAAAAATTTGATAATTTTGACCCATACAATGTATTTCTGGCTATTGCTACAAATATACCCCAGTGACTGGTTTTTGTGTTCCAGGGTCACACATAATAAATCAAAAGAAAATGGCTAGAATAGAAAAGAATAGAGCAAGCTAGTGTTAGAGGCCTTTTTTGCTTTTGTTAATTATTTAATAAAAAGAAAAAATGGAATACAAGATTTAAAAATAACTGAATCTGAATCAGCCATCACTGGTGCATCACTAATACTAAATAAAATACAATCTGGGCCGTCTTTTCTATGGATTCTTCAATAGGCAGATCTTGTCTTTCATGTAGGCCGAGGTCAGGGATCTTGGGCTTGAAAAGCTTGGTGACCGCTGGAGTAGTGAGTGTAACATGACTTCAGGATCGGCTCAGGCTCATTGTTGAGGGAATTTCTAGCGTCACAAGGTTTCATGAATGACTTGCTAATCCTGCTGGAGAGCAGGTCGTGCGGAAAAAGGGAGCTTGGGCTGATTTTAGCTGATTTACATCCAAGGTGGTCTTACCTGCTCAGTACCTACCACCTGGTCCAGCAGATCGACTGCTAAACCCAGCTCAGACCTGAAGAAACCATGACATCATTTAGCTGCACTTTTCCACTGGGATTATTGCTGTTTTAGTGGTTCAATCTTAATGGCTGCCCATGTTTTTTTTTTTTTTTTAATTCTACTAAAATTGTCATTTTGTGTTCATCTTTTTAGTTTAAATGTATTTTTTTAAATTATTTTAAATACATTAATTTTTTTAACATAGAAATGTTACAATCAGCGAATATCAATGCAGAACACAAGTGTGTAAGTCTCATGTTGCTGTGCTGTGTCTGTCTCAGGAGTCCCAGCATGCCTCACGGCGGGGACGCCATCGGTCTGCAGGTGGACTACTGGCTGGCGTCTCTGGCGGACAAGCGGCGTGAGGGTGAGAGGAGAGACACCGGCTGTAAGAACACTCTGAAGAGCGCCTTCTGGTCACTGCAGGTCAGCCGTCTGCCAGGAGGCGGAGCCAGCGAGCCCCAGGCGCCCGTCAACACTATGGCCATGACCGTGGTCACCAAAGAGAAGAACAAGAAAGGTGATGGCTGTTCAAAGCATCCAGAAGAATGAAATGATCATTATATATCAGGCATACTTAGGTTTACAGTAGTAGTAGCATAAGAATATTTAAACAACTACATTACAAAAGTAACGTGAATGAATACAATTTTTAATAATCAGGAAATAAACTGACTATAAAAATACTGTACTAGTATACAAAATATATTATTACATATTAAGAAAAATAAAATAATCATAATCATACATATTAGATAAGTGTATAAACTATCATAATATATTTTGATAAATTCCTCCAAAAAAAGTACCAACTCTAAACTTTAATAAACAAAGGATCAGTAGCATTTTATATACTAGTATATTATTACGATATGAATGCTGTGTCTCTCATTTGCTTTGTGTAGTTCCCACTATTTTCCTGGGAAAGAAGCCTAAAGAGCGGGAGATGGACTCTAAGAGTCAGGTGATCGAGGGCATCAGCCGGCTCATCTGCTCCGCCAAACAGCAGCAGACCATCCTGAAAGGTACAGACCCTCATCACAGCCTGAAGAACGCTTTCTTGTCAGCCAAAGCAGAAAACATAATGCTTTATCCTCCTTTCTCAGTCTCCATCGACGGATGCGAGTGGAACGACGTCAAGTTCTTTCAGCTGGCCGCTCAGTGGCCGACTCACGTCAAGTATCTCCCGGTGGGATTGTTCGGCTACAGCAAACCTCCCTCCTAGGACGGCCCACTTTCTCAGCCCCACCCCTTCAACCTACGCCCCATTGCACGCCGCCGCCACTTTCACAACGCTGGCCAATCACAGTCGAGGCGGGACTCTCATGTGACTGTCTCTGGTGGGCGGGTAGGTGGAGTTGAAGACGTTCCATCTGGCGGCTTCGATAGACTTTATCAGCGCTAGTCACTTTTATTTATCTAAGGCCCCAGAGCCACATATGGGGGCCAAGCACAAAATTTGGATACACCACCTTTCAAAGACAATTTAACAGCATGACAAATTACTCTCAACAACCCTCAACCTGTCCCTTTGCGTAACTGATCTCTTCCATCATTGACCTCCAGAGCCAGCATAACTGAGAAATGGTGTTTAACCTTTGCTCAAATCTACCATGGTAACTGTATTCGGAGATAAACTTAGTTATTGTTACACTTTCGGAATCTTTCTGTTACTTAGCAACTAGGGAATTTATTGTTGCCATGGTAGCTTTTTGTAAACAAAGATTCAAACATGAAAAAAGCACTCCTGAAAATTCCGAAATTAGCAAATTTCCCGTCTGCAGTTAGTAGGCGGAGTTAAACGCCAATTTAACATTGGAGGCGGGGCTACGAGGTGCCCAACGGCCAATTGAGTTTTTAGAATTCCTTTAAAAACATTTTTTGCATAGTTTGTTTTATCCTTCGGTCAGTCACATCTGGAAATGCATCGTTGACCTCCAGTATGTTTAAACTACATCGCCCATAATGCACTGACAAAGTTAACATTTAACGTTAGCTCAGTAGTGCTTCGCCTGATGCAGATGCGTCTCACGTTCCCCTTGACACACGGAAGGTTAGTAGTCCGCATTGGTCAATCTGTAAACAACAATAAACAATTCCAATTAAGTTTTATATTCGTTTTTAAAAACGCTTTTATTGTTTGTTTTTTTAAGTGACCTTTTAGCTTAAATATGTAGCCCAACTACAGGTTTTATTTAGATTCATAAACCGTCTCCAAAGATCTCTGGCCAATCAGAATGTAAACAATACAGGACAGAATGAGTCAGTTACCTTTAGAACTAAGTCATGTCAATCAGCACAAGGCCTGACGTAAAGGCTGCATGAGGTTAGAGGTGAAAACTTCACAGAGTAAGCCAGCAGAAATACGGAAGATGTAGTTTTACTGCTGTTATTGGTTCTTGTTCGCATCTTTACAGCTGGAAACCGGTTTGGGGAGAATTCAAGGGTTTCACCTTCATCAGTTGTCAAATGCTATGCACTTAATCTCGCCTTCATTTCTTCATATCTTTGTCCAAAGCACAAGCGACCAGCTCCTCATACAGAATGCCCAGTTAAAACACGATTCACAAACACTACCTTTACACACCGCAAAAACACAATATTCTTGTTTTATGCTCATTTTGTGTTGTTTTTTTTAATTTTTTTTAGCATTTTCTAGTACGTATATCTAAACAATCCTAAATCGAGATCATTTACTTAAGAAGCAAATGTACTTAATTTTGATAATTCCTTAAAAATACAGTGCTTAATATCTTACATCCTTTGACCTTATCTCAATTTAAGAAGGTTTAGCAATTTGAAAATACTAGAAAAAACAAAATGCATAATTTAGAGAATCATTTTTTTGCAATGCAGCTGTGAACAAAATGTCTAAACTGATCTCAGATCAGTAAATCTCGAGCTACAACCCTTTATTTTCTAGCTGGAGCTTGTTACGTTACTGCTAATGGCAGCTTTCACAGAAGTTCCGTGGTTTTATTTTGTCTAGAACTTTTGTGCGATGTTCTCGTGAGTGGTAGGTAATGCAACTAACAAAATGTCACTGAAATGTGGTTTTAAAATGATAACAAAAAAAAAATATCTATGAAATGGTGTTGTGCCACAGTGAGAGTGAAGCCAGTGTGTAGTGCGTGTCGGTTTGTGTGTGTGTGTGTTGTGGACAGTAGTGCTCACTGGTTTAATTAATCTGTGGTGATTACTGTTCGTTCTTCAAGGCACAAGATTCGGCGTCTTTACACCCAGCCGACTTTTATCCATTGCAGCAGGAAATGCTGAAGAATTATTAATATACAATGATTGTTACATGATTAATCTAATATTGTTATCAATTTACTTTCAAACTGAAAGAGTGAATCTCACAAATACCCATAAAAGAACATATTTCACTACAAAATTCAAAGAAATAAGACTTGCTTAAATGCAATTCTGCCAGATTTAGAAACATTTAGGTTTGATTTTATTACAGTACTGTGACTGATTTAAGCTGATTTCTAATACAAAGTCATTTTTAATTTGTTTTTTGGGATGATAAATGATCTGAATGTGAGATTCACCCTAAATCTTTCTAATCAGTCATGTTTCTGGAATGAAGGTATCAGTTTTTCTGTGCTTAAAAGTATTAAGAACAACAAAGTATTAAAGTCAAGATGGGTCGATTAGATTTTTATTTGTTCCTGCTTCTTACAGAGATGTTTAGCAATAGTTTTGAAGTGTGAGTGTTTTTTTCTTTTGTGTACATTAAATGAATCTCTCCTTTTTTGCCCGTATTCTTAGAAAAGAGTAAAAACATAATTTCTTTGAGTTAACGTTGGTTATCAGTGCCGCACTATTAAACAAATATCCACACATGAATAATTCATCTATAGCTGACAAGTTCTTAATATGTTTTTATATAGCTGTTTAAATTGCATTTTTTTATTTGATGAATATCTTCGCGATTTAAATCCTATAAAGCTCATAGAAAGGTGCATACTGTGGTTGTCATGTGATGTCAGAAAGGCTTTTAATATTTAAGTCAGCGGTAGTGTCTGGAGGGTTTTGCACAGTCCTGTTGAGGCTTTGATCATTCCTCATTGGATCTGAAAAGCATAAATGATTAAGAGGGTCGGCATGTTCACCAAAGCTTGGAAACCTTCTAGAAAAGACCCCTAGATGTTGAGCATATAAAGAGAAAAACCCACGCTGAATATTATTTCAAACAAATTCAAATGTCTTTACTATTGTTACACGTGCTGTCCGTTTTTTTAAGCTTGCATGATGTGCAAATGCGCAAAAACTTAAGGCAACCTTTAAACAAGCGTTTTGAGTAAAAAAATAACTATTTCGGAGTCCAGGTTTAAATTTTAGATGGATATGTATTGAATGCATTAAAGGAGGGGCAAAAAAAAGAAAGAAAAGAGTGTCACTGCCAAAGAGTGTCAGCTGTTACATTTTTGTTTCATTTGTTTTTGTATGTATGGAAAATGATTTTCAGTATTTATGGAGCAGTCTGGAATGGAAAGTACCGGATTTTCCAATGGATTAATTTCAATACGAAAAGAAAGAGTTTTTTAACAACTACTAATTTCCGTTTCGTCACTCAAACATGGACTGTCTCTTTATGCGTGTGTAGTCTGGTCTTTGCCTGTCCTCGTACCTCTGTCTGTACCTGTGTTGATTTGTCACGTGAAAGTACAACAACATGAAGTGGATTTGAGCATTGTGATTTGTCGACTAATTATTCCAACGGCCAATCAGAGTGGCGCTCATCTGCTTCGATACGTTTTGTCAGTGTAATCTGTTAGAGAGAGATAAAACGCCTGAATTCCACAAGCTTCAAATGGAACCACAGAATCGGCCAAAGTTCGTCTGCTATGTGTAAAGTAAATCGTTGCGTAATATTTAGTCGTGGAAGATCAAGAACCGAGCTTGTGGACGAGATAAGTATTTTTGCACATGCATTTGTTATCTTTTAGCAGTCTTCAGCTCTTTGCCTTTTTGCCTTTAGACAAAAACGCTTGTACATATCCAAAGTGCTTGTAATATGAACTCATGTTCCTTTATTGTGTGTTATTTTTTTATTTGACATGTTTTTGTAGTACTGCTTTTTCATAATTGAGTTGTCAATCGATAGATGTGGTATGGACAGTGGAAGTGTTACTTGTATTCTTTTTTTATTTAATAAACACCTGATTTGTAAAATCTCGTGTGAAATGTGTGGATTTTTAGCACTACGAAATAAGTGGAACTGTTATTTGTGGAATTATTATTTGTCACTTGCGTTGCTCTGTCTTTATATGTAAATGTACAGATTAAATATTTTCTGGCAGACTTAACTTGTTAAAACCCATAATTATGTGAATATAGTAAGTTCTAACTAATATATACAGTACTGTGCAAAAGTCTTAGGTCACTAGTATTTTCAGCAACAAAAAATGGTTTTAAGACCGTTATTTCTATCTTTTGCGGTAGTGTGTCAGTAACATTATTTTTGTCATTAATTGTAATAATGCAGTGAGATTATTGTCTGACAACAGGCAGTGCTCCACACAGAGATCTGATATGATCATCATCAGTCTGTCTGGAATCACATAAAGAAACACAACAAACTCCAGAAGAACTGAGCCAACGTCTGCAAGATGAAGAAAAAAACCTACCTGGAAAGCTACAGTAGTTAAAAATGCTGTAAAATGAGGATGCCAAAATTTGATTTAATCTATCAATTAACTTCTATTAACTAACTCAAATAAATATTTTTTATAACAGCTTTTGATAAAACAGCTTCTGTTCCGAGGTACACTTGCCCATATTTTTTCAGGAAGCTTTCCATGTAGGTTTTGCACAGTCCTGTATTTCCATAATTACAGTTGATTAATCACAATACATTAAAACCATTGTTTTGTATTACAAGTATTTTATTAGTTACTGCATTTTCCAACTGTAAATTCACTCATTTCCACACACACTTTTTATTCAAACTTAATTATTACGTCCTTTCAGAAAATGGGCACTTTTCATAATTTAGGAATACAATGCTATATAATGCCATGTATAAAACAAAAATAAATAAATAAATAAAACACTTCAATTTATTTGGGATTAAAGATAAATGATAATCCAAATTGCCCAAAATATTAATATGTCTCATCTTTCACTTGATGAAACACATTAATAAAACAAACGTATTATATTACAATTATTAATTAATTAATTAATTACAACTATTTTACAAGTTTTGTACTAAATACTAATTTTCATACATTTCAAGATATTGGTAACAATCAGGTTGAGAATTTCTGCATCATTTTGTTGAGATGTTAAAGTTAAAAGTTTTAACAGAATGCATTTTTATTTTTTTTTTTCATCGGTAACAGTAAATTTTTATTATATTTCAGAAATACTGTGTTAAAGGCTATATCAGATCATGTGAATGTTATATAAACAAACCCCTCAGTAAAAACCTTTAGAATATAGCTATGAGTAAAACTGTAAATTTTGTTTCATGTATGTTCTGCTGAAGTGGAGATAAAAAATCTTTTTTTAAAAAGCGATATGTATTACAATTAAAATCTACTGACCCAAATGGATAACTGTCATAAAAAAAACAGATGTTTTCTTTCCAACAGTATAAAGACAAATTATGAAACCAAATAACCCCAAAATATATACACAATAAATGTGCCTTGGATTTGTATGTGTCTCTCAACTCAAAATATATGTTTCGGTATATTCATCTTCCCCACTTAGGCCTAATTAATCCTCAACAAAACAAATGTTCTGTATTATAAGTATTTTAGAAGATTAAAATGAAAAGGCACTTTGCAAACATTTCATAAATCTCTTGGTTAATTTTGTTGAGATATTAGAGGTGTTTTTTCCATAATTCAGAAAACAGTAGGCCTACATTTAACCGATTTTATTTTAAACAAAATGCTATATAAAGTCACGTGAATGTCATATAAACAAACGCCTCGGTAAAAACCTTCAGAATATAGTTAGGAGTAAAACTATAAAATTTGCTGCATGTAAGTTCTGCTGAAGCGGAGATAAATCTCGTTTTGAAAAAGCAGTAGCCTATATTGTAATTGGGATCTGCAGAAGCAAATTGATAAAGTGTCAAAATAAAACATCTAAATGTGTATTCTCGGTGTTTTCTATCCATTAGTATGAAAGAAGGCGTGCTTTTTAAGCAAAGTAACCCGAAAAGTCCAAATAGCTCATTTGTAGCCCAAAATAATAGCATTGCGCGTCCACGCCCGGCCGGGGGGGGCGGGTGTAGTGATGTCAGCGCGCAGGGCTTTGGATTCTGGGAGCACAAACACACACATCAGCCATTTTCAGTCTGCTGTGGTCATCCTCCCTCGCTCCAGCACAAAGATCCGCCAACTCTCACGCTGAACGGGACGAAGGATGGACGAGGCGAAAGCGGGTGATCGCGCACAGGGGCGTTTGTTTTGCTGAGCGCGTCAAAGACAAAAGCGCAGCACTGACGCGCATCTTCACAGCCGGGGATTTATCTGATTCACGTCTGATATCGTTTTATTGGAGCGAGTCTTGCATTCTGGACGGGGCTGAACTCATAACATCACATTGTTCTCACGCTTGATTTCAAGAGGAGCCCGGAACAAGCAGATTATTAAAGGTACTTTGCGATGCAAAAATGATCTGCGCTTTTGTTTTTAACACGCAGTGCTCATACAACAGGATGCTTGCTTTACTTGCTGATTCAAGGGGACAAAGTTTAGCCAGGTCTGCTAAAAACAAATAGCGCAAAAGACTGTATTCATAAACAATTATGCCATTATAATTTGTTTTGACAGTGTCTGAAAGCGCAAACCAGATGATGCATGACTTATTTATGATGCATCTGGTGATTTTTTTTGTCTTCATCCAGTCAGTGATGGTGCATTGAATATCTCTGGGGTTATGAATCAAATATGCCTGGTTCATTCTCATATATTAATTTTATTATTATTATATAATAATGAAATGAGTGTTTGTATATGCGGTGAGTCTTTTGCTGAAGCTTCAGCGGGTTTGTTGTGTTTTATATTGAGAGCAGGGCCTGTTTTCGCTCAGCAGTGAGGATGTTGTGATTGTCTGGAGGAGTTCGCGCATGTTGTGTTATCCTGTGGGTCACCTTGATGGGTTTTTCCAGGTTTCTCCTGATTATTCCACGCAGCTGTCAGTCGTTGTGAAATGTGCACCAATCGTATGAAGGGTTATGGGCATCAGAAGGCGGTCTGTGGTCGGATCGGGTGTGTTTATAAGCTGCACATCTCGTGGTTTGATGCGGGACTCTCGCTCTTTCTCTCCCCCGGTGCTGCATTGCAGTCAATAGGCGTGATGAGAGACGGATGGCGCCTCTGCTGGACGCAGGTGGAAATGCAGCTCATATCGGCCCAGTGATGGAGGTTATGTCTGAAATGTCATGTTATCATATTAGGTACTGCGGTAGGCCAAGTTTATACAGCAGTTGATCAGCAGTTTCTGTGGTGGTTAAGTGCTTCCTTTCATCATTAATAATTGAGAGCTGATGACTGCAGCTGATTCACAGGGTGTCTGTTGTTCATTATCACTTCAGATGTTTTCGCGCGGCGGAGCAGGAGTCTTTGTCAGCACTTGTAGTCACAGTGTTGCCAGATTGGCTGTTTTTGGGTGTGAGGTGCAGTAATGGATCATGATGAACTTCAGGGTCTAAACCGGTCATTAGGGCTAAAGTCAGCTGTCATTAGTTTAGAATCGTTGACATGCTATTATTGTTATTATCTTTTATTTTTTTTAATATTATTTTTTTTACATTTTAATTTACTATTTATTTTTGTAATTTAATGTTTTAGTTTTTTCTTTGTCAACTTATTTCATTTTTAGTCATTATTGTTTTGTTTTATTAATTATCATTATTTAAAAATTTATAGTTAAACTTTTTTTTTAAAGTTTTGTTATTTTTGTTGTGTGCCATTTAAAATGTCTACAGTTTTTATATATATTTTTTATTTATTTCAATTTTAGTTATTTTTGATACATCAGTTTAGAGTACTAAATGACAGTAAGAAGGCAACTAGCCAAAATAAAAATACATTTAAAAAAAAATTAAATAAAGTATTTTTATTAAAGCTTTTATTTTATTCCGTTTCACTTCGAGGTTTTTTTTGGGGGGGGTTGGGGTAACAACATTTTATGGTTTAAGTTTTAATTTTATTTGGTTAAGGTTTACCTTTTTTTTGTAGTTTATTCTTTTTGCAATTAATGTTTAGCAACATTTTATGTTTTAATATTTTTTTTTTGTTAACAAAAATGGTAATACTGCTATGTTTTTCTTTTTTTTTTTTTAACATTTGTATTACTTATTGTTCTGTTTATCTTTTTAGTTGTAGTGATTTTTAGTACATCAAGTTTCAACTAAATGAACTTGCGATGTTGTATTGACTTGGCATCTTTTATTGTATTTTCTGATCTGATGCAAGGCATGAGTTTGTAATGTTACCCTGCGGTGCGTCCTCAGTGAGCGGTGCGTCCCGCGGGTGATGTCCACCATGGTGTACCCACGAGAAGAGCCGATGGAGCGGATGTCACAAGACGACATTGTTCTCAACACCAAAGCGGTAATGCAGGGTTTGGAGACGCTGCGAGGGGAACACGCTCAGCTCCTCAACTCCATCCTGGACTGCGCTCAGCCACCCGTCGCTCAGGAGAAATCCAGTCTGCTCCACAAGAGCCTGGAGGACATCGAGCTGGGGCTGGGAGAGGCGCAGGTATCTCAACCACTCACACACAAACCGCCTGTCTAGATTTCATTCATTTGAAGCAGGTTAGTTCAGTTATTAGTTACATTTCTGTGTAAAAACACAACACAGGTTAGAGCTTTTACTCCAGAAAATGTAATACATGGTTCAGAAACTTCTAGAAAGAAATGGAGGAGTTCTAGAAATAAGGACCTGAAATTTAATTTTATTAATGAATTAATTTATTATTATTATTATTATTTAAATGTCAGTAGTTTTTCCTGTTTGTTCTGCCAACATTCTGACCCGCCAAAAAACAACAACAAATAAATAAATGAATATAATTTCTTTTTTTTTAAATGTTAAATTAAATATTGTAAATATCCGTGAATTATGCGTGACAACTAATTTACCAAATTTTAGGGAAAGTAAGATTTGTAAAAAAAATAAGATAAAATAAAAATCGATAAAATTGTGTCATATTTAATATTAATTTAATAGATTAATACTTTTAATAATTTAAAAGAACTGTTTTCGATAGGATTATAGTATAAAATGTAATTTATTTTTGTGATCAAAGTTGCATTTTTAGCCTCAGTATTCAAGTGTGCAGAGTGATGACCTTGAGGAGTCTGGAGTCTAATATTCTGATTACATGCTCAAGAAGCATTTATTATCATCAATGTTGAAAACAGTTGTACTGCAGAATACTTTTGTTGAATCAAAAACATTTTTATTTTTTCAATATTTTTCAAGTCATTTATTTGAAATAAATCATCTTTAATATAATACCTACTATTTCTACTGTCACTTTTGATCACGTTAATGTGTCCTTGCTGCATTAAAGTATTAATTTCTGTCTGATGCATTTATACAAGCCGATCTCAGGCAGTTGTGTAAGTCAGAGGGTCCTAATACTGCTCCCAGAGGGACTCCAATGCTGCACATTTCTCTGATATCCCAGTTTCATGTCTCTCTCAATGAGCTGACCTGACTCAGATGTGTTTAAGGATACAGCGTGCAGTGTAAGGGTGCCTCCAGGACGAGGGTGGGGAAGCACCGGCGGAAGTTTGACCTTTGCATGTGTGGTCTGCCCTCAGGTGATCATCGCTCTGTCGGGTCACCTGAGCGCGGTGGAGTCAGAGAAGCAGAAGCTGCGAGCTCAGGTGCGTCGTCTCTGTCAGGAGAACCAGTGGCTGCGGGACGAGCTGGCCAGCACCCAGCACAAGCTCCAGAAGAGTGAGCAGAGCGTCGCACAGCTGGAGGAGGAGAAGAAACACCTGGAGTTCATGAACCAGATCCGCAAGCTGGACGAGGACACCTCGCCCTCCGAGGAGAAGGCCGGGGAGAAGGAGAAGGACAACCTGGATGACCTGTTTCCAAACGACGACGACCAGGGACCAGGTGAGAGACAAGTGTGCCTTACATACTCCATAGTCATGGTCAAGATTTGTTTTCTTTAGTGCTGTCAAATGATTAATCACATCCAATTTGTTCCATATTTTACCATATATAGTTTTATGTATAACAAAATACATAAGAAATAAAACGTAATCCATAAGAAACTTAGTTGCAAATCTAATAAAATGTTGATGCAAATAACTAAAAAATAATGTCTCCAGTAGATTATGTTTATCAGGTCTGTCAGATCATTTAAAGGCTTTTCTCTGAGGTAAAGCTCCTCTGTTTGTGACGCGTCTGCAGCTCAGCCCAGCGGTGAAGCGGCGGCGCAGCAGGGCGGCTACGAGATCCCGGCCCGTCTGAGAACGCTTCATAACCTGGTGATCCAGTACGCCTCTCAGGGCCGCTACGAGGTGGCCGTGCCGCTCTGCAAACAGGCTCTGGAGGACCTGGAGAAAACCTCCGGACACGACCACCCAGACGTGGCCACCATGCTCAACATCCTCGCCCTGGTTTACAGGTCAGAGACCAGCCAATAACCAAACATAGTTTATATAATAGTCACCACTCGTATAAAAGCAGTTTTTATATCAATGATATATTCACCTGTTGCAGTTGATTTAAGAAACGATGTTGTGTGGCTACTGTAACCTGATTTCCACATCTTGTTCCAGGGATCAGAACAAGTATAAAGAGGCGGCCCACCTGCTGAACGACGCTCTGGCCATCAGAGAGAAGACTCTGGGGAAAGATCACCCCGCCGTGGCCGCGACCCTCAATAACCTGGCCGTGCTGTACGGCAAACGAGGGAAACACAAGGAGGCCGAGCCGCTCTGCAAGAGAGCGCTGGAGATCCGGGAGAAGGTCTGTCAAACTGATGATCAGCTGATGATGCTGTAGCTGGTGTTCAGATATCAATATATGTTTACAATATAAACCAGGTTCATTTGTAGCAATAGCCAACAATACATTGGATGGGTCCAAATGATGCAGTTTTCTTTTATGCCAAATATCATTAGGACTATAAGATCATGTTTCATGAGTTCCAATTAGAAGCTGGGTCACAGCTATTTGAAGATCATGACAGTGCGAACGATCTAAATATTGCTAAAATCAATGCACTCAATTGCAATGCATATTACTAATCAGACATTAAGTTGTATATTTACGGTAAGAAAAGTACAAAATATCTTCAGGGAATATGATCATTCTTTAATATCTTAATGATTTTTGGCATAAAATAAAAAACAGATCATTTTGACTCGTGCAGTGTATTGTTGTCTAGTGCTACAAATAAACTGTGCTTCTTAAGAAGAAGGTTTTGTGCTCCAGGGTCACGCATGCAATGCTAAGAACTTCATTTGGACAATTTTAAAGATGATTTTATCAATATTTTTCAGATTCCGTTCAAATAGTTTCAAATAGTGTTTTTTTTTTGTCCTGTCCTATCCTAACAAACCTCATACATCAGCGGAAAGCTTATTTTCATAAAAACTCTTATGAGTGGTTTTGAGATCCGGGGTCACGTGTGTGTATGTGTGTTTGCAGGTTCTGGGTAAATTCCACCCTGACGTGGCGAAGCAGCTCAATAATCTGGCCCTGTTGTGTCAGAATCAGGGCAAGTATGAGGAAGTGGAATATTATTACAGCAGGGCGCTGGAGATCTATGAGAACAAACTGGGCGCGGATGACCCTAATGTGGCCAAGACCAAAAACAACCTGGTGAGGCCAGATCCACTCAACTCTTCTTCTGTGCTATGAATCCTTTACTTTAATTCGCTGTTTCTGGCCAGCCTTTAGTATCACCAAATCTTGCATTTAATCTAGTTTTTTGTGAGTAATTGTGTCAGTATTAATTCAAAATATTAGATGCATACGTTCAGAAATACAAAACCTGTGCTAACTGAAAGAAAACAGTCAGAAATCCTTTATTTGAACTCAATATGTTGTAGGACAGTCATTTTTGACTAAAAGTATGTTGTTATATCCTGTGTGAGCAAACTCAGCAGGTTATTCACTAAAATAATAATAAAGGGGTGATAAATTACATGTATTATTATTATTATCATCATTATTCTATAATGTGAGCGTATATTGTAAGTTGGATTTTTACATCAAAACATTTATAAATGACATTTTCTATTTTGATTTTAGACTTTATTTCTATTTAATGTGTATTTAGTAAGTATTATTTATTGGTCTACATGAACTTGTATTAATATATATGTTCAATAAACAAGCAATAAATCTTATTTTTAAAATGTAAAATATGTTAATAAATAAAAAATCGTATTATTTATCTTATTTTTCTTCTAGCTTTAATGTTTTTGTAACTTTTTTATTTATTTATTTGATATCTGAAATTGTCATATTTTTATCCATTGTTTTTAAAATATGAAATATTATAATTTTTTTTAAAGAATATTTGCATTTAAAGAATATCACATTGCATCAAAGATTGATGTTAAATCAAACGTCACGTTTAATATTGCTGATATATCATGCCCTGAATGTCTCCTGCTCTCATGTTATATGTGATCTGGTGAAGATCTGGTGAGTCTGCAGACGCAGTGACAAGCCCTCCAGGTGAACGTTTGGATCCAAACTCCAGAGCATTGCTTGATCTGGTTGTGTTTCCTCCACAGGCCACATGTTACCTGAAACAGGGCAAATTCAAAGACGCAGAGACGCTGTACAAGGAGATCCTGACCCGCGCACATGAGAAAGAGTTCGGATCCGTCAACAGTGTGTATTAATCATTACACTAATCAGATATGCTTGCTCAGTTTGTGACTCTTTCCTTGTGAAAAATGTTGTGTTTGGCTAAGAATGGCCATGTGTTTAATTCATGATCAGTTTTTGTCAGGATGATGTGGTGAGATGTTTGGTCTTTCAGAGATTTGAATTTAATCCATCACAGCCTTTTAAGCCAATCAGACGCTTACAGGATTGTGATCAAACATCCACCTGCTCTTTCTGAAAGCTTTAGCAAGCTTATTATAGTTAAAAGAAGACTAGCCACTAGTCTGCTATCTGATGATACGCACAGAAAGTCACTACAAGAAAGTAATGATATAGAATTTATCACAATTTTTTGTTATTCCTCAGATGATAACAAACCAATCTGGATGCATGCAGAGGAAAGAGAAGAAAGCAAGGTATTATAGGCTTTTAATTATATAATATATATATGTGTGTGTGTGTGTGTGTATATTTATTTATTTATAATAATTAAATTTATATGTGTTTAAATATTTTAATAAATGCATCTACATGCAAAATTAAGAAATGTGATGTTTTGGTTTGATACATTATATTTGACAAAATATTCAAATAGAAAATCAAATAAATATTTTTAATAAAATAAATGCAGCCTTATTGAGCAAAAAATACTATTTTCAAGCACATTAAAAAAATCTTACTAACCTCAACCAATAATGTGCATATTTTATGAATATTAAATATGATGTATGTTAATACACAATTTTATTTAAGCTTTATGATGTTGTTTTACTAAACAAAATATTAAATGTATTTCTTCAATACAATTTTTTGTTAACCAGGGTTAATATTAATAAATCATTTTGATGTTTAATACAAATATTTGTAATATTTCATATATTTTATATTATTTATATTATATTTGAATCTGTTGTGTTCAGTATGAATTGATTTCAGTGTATATTCAGTTTGTCTGATGCTCATTTCCAGGGTAATAGGAAGGACTCTGGTCCCTACGGTGAATACGGCAGCTGGTACAAAGCCTGCAAAGTGGACAGGTGAGTGTGCAGGTGTGCCCCAGGGATTATGGGTATCAAAGTGTGAAGGACTCAGTGATTTTCTGTGCGTTTCTCTCAAGCAGCCCCACTGTTAACACCACGCTGAAGAGTCTGGGTGCTTTGTACCGCCGGCAAGGCAAACTGGAGGCCGCCGAGACGCTGGAGGAGTGTGCCACGAAAAACCGCAAGCAGGTACGAGCCACATTTTCCACCTGATGCTCGACCTACAAAACTTGAGCTTGACTTCCTGTGCAGATGACTCATACAGGAAGAGAACATTGTTAAGAAAACCTCACTAACTTCTCTACTTATTTTACCTTTGATTCTTAATTTGAAATGACAGGGCATCGATGCCATTAATCAGAGTAAGGTGGTGGAGCTTCTGAAGGATGGAGGTTGTGCTGGAGGAGACAGACGTCAGAGTCGGGATGGAGTAAACGGCCCTGGAGGCCCTCGAGGGGACTGTGATGGAGACGAAGCCGAGTGGAGCGGGGTCAGTGGAGCCGTTTTTTGTTCTGCTCACCAAGGCTCCATTTATTGAATTAAAAATACTGCAAAAACCCTAATATTCTGAACTATTATTACTAATTAAAATTCTCCAGTCTTCAGTGTCAGTGTCAGAAATCAGTCTGAAATGTTGATCTAGTGCTCAAGAAACATTTCTGACTCTTATCAATGTTAAAAACATTAGTGCTGCTTCATATTTTTGTAAAACCCCCTCTTTTTTTCTTAGATTAATAAAGTTGAAAAGAACTATAAATGTATAACATTATAAATATTCTTACTGTCACTTTAGAATCAATTGAATGCATGCTTGCTAAATACATTTTTTTCTGTATCACAGCTTCCACCAAAATATTGTGCAGCACAACCGTTTTCAACATTGATAATAGTCAGAAATGTTTTTCTCGAACAGCAAATAAGAATATAATACTGATTTCTGAAGGATCACGTGACACTGAAGACTGGAGTGACGATGCTGAAAATACAGTTATGCCTCTCACAAAAAATATATTTTAAAATATATTCAAATAATTAAAATATAATAAATAAATTAATGATGAACAGACGGGACTTTAAAAATATAGCATAAATAAATCTAATCTATCTATCACTTTTGGCTGATGTTGTGTTTAAATATATATCTGAAGTTGTGTATTCTGGGCACAGGATGGTAACGGCGGCCTGCGCAGGAGCGGCTCGTTCGGGAAGCTTCGTGAAGCGCTGCGGCGCAGCAGTGAGATGCTGGTGAAGAAGCTGCAGGGCAGCGGCCCTCAGGAGCCACGCAACCCTGGGTGAGAGTCCAGCACAACACCCTCGGATTAAACCAGCTGACTAGACATGATGATCTAACTGCTTGTTTTGTTTGGTTCAAAAGGATGAAGAGGGCGAGCTCCTTAAACTTCCTCAACAAGAGCGCAGAAGAAACCTCACAGGTGTGTATAATAATGTGAAACTGAAGACTGGAGTAATGATGCCTGAAATTAATTAATTAAAAAATATATGCATAAAGGACGTTCTTAATTGTAAATAGTTTTTTTTTAAATCAATGTACAGTAATGAGATTTAGAATGACATGGATAAATACATTTTTCACAGTCAGATTATAAACATTAAGCACTTTCCAGGCCACTTTCCACAGAGTCTGGAATTTTTATCCGACATTTTCACATGTTGAAAAATTATTTAATTATGTGTTAATCATGAATATTACCACCTAGCTCTGATCTCAATATTTCCTCTGGTCTAATGCTAAGGGCTGGTTATACCTTTCTACTTCTACACTACCAACTGAGGAAGAAGTTTGTTATATTATACTAAAATCCAAATCTGTTACATGTCAACTGGACCCACTACCGTCCCACTTAGTTAAAGCTGGTTTACCTTTACTATCTTTCTTAATTATAGACATCATGCATGCATCACTTCTTTCTGGTATTGTTCCCATTTGTTTTAAAACTGCAGTGCTACCTCCAGTCCTTAAGAAACCAGGGCTCGACTCAAGTAAATTCGACAATTATCATCCTATTTTAAATTTGCCGTTTTTGGCTAAAACTCTTGAAAGGATTATTACTTCCCAGCTTTGTGATTTTCTTTCCAGTAATAGCCTTTTCGAAACGTTCCAATCTGGGTTTCGTTCTCAACATAGTGTTGAGACCTTGTAAAGATATCAAGTGACTAACTATTAGCTGCTGATTCTGGACTTTTATCGATTCTTATACTCCTTGATCTTAGCGCTGCTTTTGATACTGTTTCACACACTATACTATTGCACAGATTGACATCTATTGGTATTTCTGGTTTCACTCCTATTTTACAGATCGTACACAGTTTGTACAACTTAAACAGTTCCAATCATCCATTGCTCCAGTTGTCACTGGTGTCCCCCAGGGCTCTGTGCTTGGACCTCTCCTATTTCTTATCTATCTTCTTCCAGCAGGGAGCATTTTTAGGAAATATGCCATTTAATTTCACTGTTATGCAGACGATACCCAACTCTATCTCTTCTCTAAACCTTCCGTGATGTCTCTCCTTGGTTGAGTGCCTTGAAGAGTTAAAGGTTTGGTTTTTAAGGAATTTTCTCAAGCTGAATAATAGTAAAACTGAAACTCTTCTTGTGGGTACTAAATCAACACTAGGAAAGGCAAACATTTCTTCTGTTTTAATTGACATTTTTTATGTTCCTCTATCCACCCAGGTCAAAAGCCTGGGAGTCATTTTTGATCCAACACTGTCATTCGAAGCCCATATTAATAGTGTTACCCGTTCTGCATTCTTCCATATTAGGAATATTAACCGATTGCGTCCTGCCCTTTCAACGAAGAGAACAGCTATTCTTGTGCATGCTCTTGTTACATCTAGAAATTGATTATTGCAATGCTTTATTTTATGGGCTCCCTTCAAAAGTACTCCATAAATTACAGCTAGTACAAAATGCTGCTGCTCGGGTTATATCAAAAACTCCTAGTTCCCAACACATCACTCCTGTTTTACAAAATTTGCACTTAAATACCGTGTAAATTTTAAAATACTACTTATAACCTACAAAGCACTCAACAACTTATCTTTTGGACCTTCTCGATATACATATCCCATTGCGTAACCTAAGGTCTTCTTCAGCTGTTACACTTGTACGGACACGGACAGTTACTATGGGGTCACGTGCTTTCGGTTATGTGGCACCTTTTTTATGGAACAGACTTCCTGTCGAAGTCCGCAACAGTCCAAGTCTCCCAGTTTTTAAATCTCATCTAAAAACCTGTTTGTTTAGACAGACTTTTATGTAATTCTATGCAGTTTTTCTGCCTGTTTTGGTTTTATCCATTGTACTTACACATGCACTGTAAGGTGTCCTTGAGTGTCCTTGTCCTTACCAGAAAAAATGAGAAAAATTTCATGTGATTTGTGTGTCTTCAGGAATCTAACAGCGGCCTGTCAGAGTCCAGAGGACTGAGCGCTAGTAATGTGGACCTGACCAGACGCAGCTCTCTGATTAGTTAGAAACGACGCCTGGATGCGGAAAAGGAACCAAACGGAGAGGCTGTTTGCTACCTACTTGAATCAAAATTATCATTTAAAGATCCTTATTCCAAACATTTTCCTAAGAAAAAAAGATCTTAAAAGCAAAAAAATTTTTTTTAGTTTTGAATCGCTTGCCAATTCTGGGCTTCATCTCTCTGCTTCGCCATTAGCGAGATCAAACGCACGCTATCACGCTAGACCACAGACATCCAGTGGTGAAATGACATCATAGCATGGCGTCAAAATCGCATAGTTTAGCATACAACGATCAAGTTATCAATGCATATGTTTGCCATTTAGACAACATAGTTCATATATAGTAGATGCACAGACGCTGTAAATGCTAACAACTTCCAAGAAACCACCTCACCAAGTTGAAACGGTGCGAAAAACTACTGCGAATGCACTTACGAAAAATATTAGCGTTAGTGGAGGAGTTCGAGAGCACTGACTGGTACGACCTCACTTTTGCCTTCTGAGTTTGATGTATATAATGATTTAAATTATTTAAGGTCTTTTCATTTTGCGAAATTAGCGCACAAGTATTTCGTTTACACTGTAGCTGGATATCTGTCCTGGAGCGACTGGAAATCGTGTTAAACGGTACAATGAAGGATTTCTGCTTTACGATTTAAAGCTGATTTGAGCTAGAGCTCTTATTTATTAGCCAATATAGATTCCGAACGCTCAGTCATTTTATCTTAAAGCAAGTCAAACTTACGCTCGGTCTGTCAAAAGATCGGTGGAAAAGGCAAAACCTATATAACTGGAATTTTCCATCAGTTTAAAATGTGACGTGTTTTTCATTTTATATGATTTTCCAGCCACTAGAATATAAAGATGTGGCTAAAATGTGGCTTTGTTTTATCACTTGATGTTTATGAATTGCAAATCCTAACAGGAACACCAAATGTCTTTGGTGTACTTGTATGTAAACGTTTGCACCTCAATGTGACTCCATTTCCCTTTTTTTGCATTAAGGATGTGTGTGTTTGATTTTGGGTGTATTTGAATGATTTTTCTTGTTTTCATCAGAGGCGAGTGATCGCTGAATGTGCAGATGACACTAGCTTTGGAAACCATGCCACACAAATGGGCGAATCTCATAAATAGATCAGTCATATTTCACCTCAAATCATATGCAATCAAATTTTTCAAGAAAAAGTTGTTTGTAGTGTCACATTACTTTCATTAGTTAAGCACATTTTTCCTCTGATTTCTAATATTATGTGTTTGTATGTGTGTATACACCCCTCTCTCTATAGCTTTACATTAAAATCCCAAACTAAAATTGATGACATTGTGCAGTTATTTACATTATTACACTGTTAAGAATTTAGAGGTTTAAATGTACTTAATCGTTAATAATGCCACAATGCTAAACGTCTTTTTTATGCACAATTTCCATAAAATACTCTAAATGCTATATAATTCTCCAACTTTGTAATTCTTTACTGTTGGTTTTGTGGTGAAATATGACACAAGAGATTTTCTCAAACAGAATGTATTGCAAAAAGTGGCCAATGTGTTCATACTAATGATTATGTGAAGCTGAATAAAAAGAAAGGTTCTAGAAAGAGCTCGAGTGAAGAGAGAGAGGTTTTTGGAAAAGTGGAAACACAGTGTCAGAGCGATAGATATGAATGTCACTATTGATTGTACAATACTGAATTTTTGACTCACGACCACACACAAACACACACACACTTGTGTATCCGCCTCATGCTAGCACAGACAGGTGTGTAGTTTGTAATAATGCTGTTTACACATCACTTCTGAATGTGACCCTCCTTTAGCTGTCTTGTTAGTCATGTTTTCTGATGATTTGTGATGCCTTCCTCTCGCCACATGACCGTTATTAACGTGCGTCTCAGCGGTTAGACTGTGCTGCCCTTCTGCACTGATCTCAGTACAGCGCCCCCTGTCCTGCTCAAAGAGCGTAGCGTCGTTAGAAGCTGCACGGCGTCCCCAGATCAGCTTTGAAGGGACACGTCTAGCAGCTCTGCAGAATGTAGTCCTTCCTCAGAGATGATGTTTCACTTGTGAATGGGGCCAACCTCCTGTATGTTTTAATAAAAGGTTCGGAATAAACTCTGCTTTTCAAACCAAATTAATGTTTGTATATGTCATTATTAAATGAGCTAGAAATCTATCTATCTATCTATCTATCTATCTATCTATCTATCTATCTATCTATCTATCTATCTGTCTATCTGTCTATCTGTCTGTCTGTCTGTCTGTCTGTCTGTCTGTGATTTTGAAACTTTTTTTTATTTTAATTTTTATAATTAATTGAATTTATTAACTGTAATTAGGCTTATTTATTTATCTATATATAAATCTCTTTGTCTGACTGTTTGGTTACATATCAGTATATCATTCTGTCTCTCTTTATAAAATGAATAAAGAAATATGCACTGTCTACAAAAAAACTGTATATGACAAATGCAGTTACTACTAAGCATTTCTTACTGTCTTCACCTCAGGCTGGATGATTGATGCTGATAGTCGGCCTCGGTTTAAAGAACTTGCAGCAGAGTTCAGCCGCATGGCACGAGACCCTCAGAGATACCTCGTCATACAGGTGAGAATACTACTATTTTTATATTACATCTCACCTTGAAAATCAATATTTTTGTCCTTCACCACCCATTTAACTCAAGGTGATCTCAGAGAGTGATGGTGTCATTTCTACTCTCAGGGGGACGATCTTATGAAGCTGCCCAGCCCCAACCACAGTAAGTTCTTCCAGAGTCTTCTCAATGAGGAGGAGTTGGATGACCTGATGGATGCTGAGGAGTACTTGGTTCCCCAGACCTTCAGTATCGCTACCTCTTCTTACACATCAAGGTCACCAATGGATACCAGTAGGGTAAGAATAGCTTCTTTACAGCTCTTTTCATGAACTGAAAAAATTTATATCCCAAAGGTCAGCTTTGTGAATCCTTTTTGTTCTTACTAATCTCTTTAATGTACACTACACGTTAGAATTTTTGAATAATTATGATTTTATGTTTTTTTTTTTTGTTATAATTGTGAAATATATATATACAGCACTTTTACAGCAATTTGCAGCACAGTGTGAGTTTGCAAACATCATTATGGTTTAAATTAATGGACATACAATATCATACTTGTACTGTAGCAGAAAAAAATATATATATTTTGTTGAAATATTTAGTAATTGATTGTTTAGGTTGCTAAGGGAAAATGCTGAGGATGTGATATATAGAACCAGCCATAGCTGTGCTTTATTGTGATTAAAACACAGTTGCGAACCAATTAGAGGTTGTGGAAATTTAGTTTGATAATCTCTGGCTGTTGACTAGTGCTATGAGTTTATAGCGTCAAGATGATCTATTTAACAACATTGTAAAAAATACCACAATTTTAACGCTAAGTATTTGACTAATGTCACAGTTTAAAAAATGGTTAATGGTAAATTCCTGTTAAATTTAGAGGGAAACACCGTAAATGTAATGATGGAGATGGAGGCGTGAGGATCCATATGCAAGCTTCTTTAATAAAAGGAGAGTCATACAGGCTGGGTCAGAATGGGCAAAACAGACACAATACAGGATAGGCAGATACAGGGACGAAAGACAAGGCGATGGTCGGGGCTGGCAGCAAACAATCACAACAACGGTTACAAGGCAAAGGCCAAAAGAGAGAAAACAAAACATGGGAACGCTAGGAAAAATAACCTTCATTCAAAATTCATTCGCTTCGTGTTTGACTTCGCGAATGAATGGGACAGATTAATAGTGAGGGTGAATGGGAGTGGTATGACAAATTATTACAGAGTGAGAACAGGTGTGTATGTGCAGTGCATGTTGGGAAATTGAGTCCATGATGGAAGAGTCCAAGGGAGGAGAATTGACCTTTCGCAAAACCCCGCCCCAAAACGGCCATTGTCCAATCACACATCATAGCAACGGTTACCAAGTAAACAAGGTCCGTCAAGCTGCGGGCCTCTGGCAAGCAAAATGGTGAAGCGATGTGCCTATGGCACATGTAAATCTGACAGTAGGTACCCCAAAAGTTTGGCTGGGGGAGTTTTTTTTCCCTTCCCAAAGCCAAAGACACAATATGAGCGGTGCCTACAGTGGATTAAGCAGTGTGGAAGGCCCCAGTCCCAGTTAAATGTCAAGAAAATAAACAAGCATACTTACGTCTGCTCGAAGGTAAGGCAAGTCTAGTCTAACGCCATAGCGATAGCTAGCTAGTAAGACTATGAGCAAGACGTTCATATTTACAAAACTGGATATTAAAGTTATCTGTACTGTCAGCAAATATTGTATATCACTAGTATAGTACTGCCAGAACGTTAGACGTAACGTACTAGTATTAGCTCACGTT
>JAUCMT010000134.1:4360600-4378628 GCA_032357475.1 Enteromius thamalakanensis
AATGTCAATACAGTATTTTTTTCAGAACCTGTGCTTGGCTTATTATTCCATTCAACTTATTTGGCTACTGTAAAACTTGCAAAGGGAAATGCTGAATGCCGCAGGGATAGTTTGTAACGTTAATGTGTGTGTTTCTAGTTTTCACATGTTTGGGGATGGGAGGGGCAAGTAGATGCAACATTAAAAGCCACAACTTCATGAATTGAAGACCTTTTGCTACAATTTAGGATATTTGTGCAAGAGCGAATTAAGACCTTCCATAGCAAGACAATACAGGAAAGAGTTTTTTTTTTCTCAAGCATTTATTAATTTTGGGCTCTTTGGCTTTTATGAAGTGTTATTTCAGACTAATGGAAGGAAAACATTCAAAAAACCCTTTCAAGTGTTTATTTTATTGCACTTTTTTCCATTTTCTCAAAATGAGTTTGTTGCTCCACCACTTACATGCATTGGTTTATTCTTATCTATATTCTGAAGGTTTGTACTGAGGGGTTCCTTCATATAACATCCACCTGGTTTTATACAACATTTAATTCCTATAATTTTTCTGCTTATTTTCTTATTTAACCAGAGATAAATGACAGAAATCCAAAATCTTTAGAACAGGAATAAAACTATAACATCTGGTATATGTAAGTGATGCTCTAGTGGAGAAACAGATTCATACATATTGCTTTTGAAATCTACAGTCATAAACAGATGAAGTGCAATAAAATAAACACATACTGTAGACAGGGTTTAGCCTAAACCAGGATTAGGCCACAGTTCAATTAGGAAACTTAAGCAATTATCCAGTTTTATAAACATGCCTTGGTGAAAGCATTACTGGTGTGCATCTTGAGACATGTTTTAAGATCAGCGCAAGTTTCTTTCAGTTGAAACAGCTCAGATTTACAAGCCTCGTCTTTGAAACCAGGGTACAAGAATTTTAGCTTTTTCCAATATTCAGATTTATGTTCTTAAAAACATTGTGCATATTTAACTAGCTAGTGCCCAAAAAGTCAAAGGTTTGGATTTATTCTTTCATTATTGATTGAAAGGATGGCATTGGCAGAATGGGTCTGCTGATTGCAGCGTGGCACTGGAAGGTAAAACCAGGAAAACTTTCTCCATTAAGTGCTTAGTTTAATCCACTTATGGACCGCAAGCCAATGATAAAAGCAAAATTCAGCTGAGCATTAAAAACAACAGTAGGGAAAAACCCCCTCAGGAAAAAGACCTTAATTATCCTTGAACCCATGTGAGGTGGACACACACTCTCTGACCGCCACACAATTCACATATGAGTGTATACTGCTCACTGTACAGGATTTCCCTAATTAAGCTTGTACTGTTCAGACACGTCCACTATTGTCCATCCGAAACAATTCCCTGTCTTTACTCCAGCTACACTCATTCAGACAGAGCTAGATCTCATGCTGGTATCTTCACGCAAGTGCTGGCCAGACATTCAACATCTTCCAAGAAACACACGCAGTTGTGGTCAGTCAAGATCTTAATTACACTGAACGTCCTGAACACAATTTACCCAAGCAACACCACTAGGTTATTTATGATATCAACGCTCATTCAGATGATGCAGTGATTTTTGCTTTAGCCTTTGGTTTTTGATATCGATCCTATTCTACTTTTACAGTTCAAATATCTAATCTTTCTTAAAACAAGGTTTAGTTGACCGTCAAGTCAAGTTGTAGTTTAATAGTTAACTAATATAAAAATTGATGAATTAATTTTCTTCCCCTCGTCCTCGTGCTGACTGGGAGTGAAAGCTGGACTGAGGTCTGGACTCTGATGTTGCTGCTCCAGGACATAGATATATTTGTTTTGTGCCGTTTTGGCTTCATCGTTGAGAGCATTGTCTTGCTGGAAAGCAGTAGGTCTCCGAAGCTGCAGGTGCAGAATCCATCAGCTTTTCCTCCTGCTTCATTCAGCCCAGATATCATGTGACATCTTATTAATAGTGCTTTTTTTCCTATTTTCTACAAAATAGTAGTCTCTGTGACTCAGCGAGCGTTGGACCTTCCAGGGTTTTGTTTACACTACAATCATTGGAAATCCCTTGACTACAAACACAAGATCTCCGTTTACCTTCTTTTGTAAGCTCTAAAACCAAACGACCGCACTGGCGATACCGTTTCATTACATTTTGACATTAAAGAGTCTCTCAGTGGCCAAAACAAGACCACAAGCCTGGAAGAGTTACAGAAGCCAAACTCTATGTTGGCCACCGTACGACTCGACTAAACCTTCACAAAACAGTATGGAAAGATGTTCAGACTCGTACCTCGTAATGGTAGTCCATGCAGGTCAGCTCCCTCCAGCAGCGGTCACCTCTGATCTTGATCAAACCCTGGTCAGACGGAGACAAAGATGGAAATAAGGACTTTTATAATTATAATAAGTTGCTTATTAGCATGCATATATTACTAAAACATCAGCCATTTAATAGTGCTAATTTAGCACATCTTCCTGAACTATTAATCAGAGACAGAAAGCATGGAGTATATTGTGTGTGGCGGCTTTAACAAACTTTGATTTTGGCTGCACTGTCGCTTTAAGAGCTACATCATATTTGCAGAGGCTCACGCCATCAGATGTATTACCGGTGGCAGATTTTAAACATTTTAATTCCTGCCAGCTGTTCTTCTGAATCTGAGGTGATCTGGATCTCTCTGCACTAAATCAAGCAGGAAAGTCAGCAACATGTTAAGTCTGGAGCGACCGAGGTTCAGCACAGAAACAGTCGGATGATTCTCCAGGGACAAGCGCTCACGTCCCAGGAGGAGAAACCACTGCATCAGTAACTTTAGCTGCTTATCAAGTGCATTCTTGCATTTATGACATTAAGGATAATGTAATAAGGAACCTTGGAATGAGTATTCGCTCCCTAAAATGCGATTGCACTAATGTGAAAATGACTGACTCCCACCCTCAACCCACCTATCAGCTGGCCAATAAATAAAGCCAGCATTAAGAGCGTCCGGCAGCCAACTGGAGCTCTGCCGTCACACCGCTTTAATGGCCGCTATTCACATCTTACATGCCATTTACTTATAACAAATAAACTCAATTAAAATCATGGCAAATAGATCCAAATCATAAGGCAATCAGGGGTTTATTCCCATCTGTAAGAGGCACTTTGGTTTTCAAACTGCTGTTTCTGCTGGTTTACTCAAATCATTCACATGACTGTGTTACACATACAACACATTTACTGTTTACAGGAATAAAAACTACTAATATGCATGTATTGAACTTCATACTATATTCCATTTTGGGTATTTTTTCACAAACTTGTGAAGACAAGCAAACAGTTAGAATAAAGCAAATAATAAACAATGCAATGATTTGTTTATGTGCTGAAATTTAACCTGCTTCATTTAAGACAAAATGCATCACAATTATTTACGTTAAAGGATGTTATCCTAAAGGATGGACAAATGTTTATTTAATTCAAAGGCAAATTGTAAATATTTTTGAGTGTAAAATTATGTTATGGAAATTCAAAATGTAATATTGTATTCAAATACATATATAAATCATATAAATATATATATATATATACGTAGTGCTGTCAAACAATTAACTGCAATTAATCGTAAATATAAAAAAATAAATTTCAATAATATATGCATGCATATTCTGCATATTTATTATGCATATATAAATGCACACACATGCATATATATATATATATTTCCAAAATATTTAAATGTATTTACGTGCATTTTTAAGTTAATTTATTAAATGTTTATTATTTATACATATATTTTATTTTATTAATTAAATAAGAATTTTTTCTTAAATATATACAGGCATGTGTGTGTGTTTACATAAATATATATAATTATTGGGGAATCATCATTTGATAGAATTCTTAAATTTAGGCCGAAATATTTCTTGAGTGCAAAAATTACATTAAAACTAAATATTATAAAACTTGAAGTACGTTAAATGACCTCTACAGTGGTACAGAAATGATCATACAGCAGGTAACAAGGACAATTTGTCCTCATTATAATTTTGACCAAATAATCTAAATTTAATTTGAGGTAATTAGTGTCAGTCATGCACGAGATCATGCGAGAATGCTGTATTACTGTTAAAGCACACAGGTGCATGTGACAAGCATATAACCAGACCTTACTTCCAGATTATCAGATGGGTGCTTGCTTTAGCCGAATTAAAACCTCGTTAACTTCTGTTTGCTGCAATTCACTTCTATAAAAGTTTAGCTGACAGGAGACAAAAAGGCCAAGGAGAGTTTCTGCTGCCCATTCTTGACACAGTCGTAAGGAACGCCAAAAACTCCTGCCAACCATCCCAAAGAGGAAATGTCAAACACACACATACACACACAGAGTGTCTGAAACAAGAGAATATGTTTGAAAACAGGAGGCACTCAGGTAGACTAAAGCAAAGCAGACTGTTTCTTTCTGAATCTGCACACAAACTGAACTGTTTTATGTAATCCTTGCATGAAAAATAATAACCAACAGCATTTAAAACATATTCACATCCAGATCTGGACGATTACAGACTTAGACTATAAAGGGTGGAAATGTTAAAGACCTCGACAAAGCAGAAAAACATGGAAATAAACAACATTTTTGAAAGCCCAAAGCGTATTTGAATTATGCAGTATCATTAGTCACAATAAATAACTATAAGTTGCAACATATGCATGACAACATATTTCTTTTATTCACAAACTTATTAAAAAAAGAAGATCAAATATCGACACAATAAGAATTTGAGGTTAATTTAACAATTAAAAGCAATTAAAAATATTAAAGGCGGGTGTACACTGTGTGATTATTGAGGTCTTACGAGCTTGCATGTGATTTTCTTGTATGGTCGGGGCTTGTATGTTGGGTAAGAAATTACGAGACGAGCAGAGTGCCTTACAAGCACTTCCCGACCTCAGGATCATTTGTCAAAAAACTTTGGGAGCTGTCGGATTGAAAGCATGACGTGTGAGGCGATTTGTTGAGCAAACTGGAAATGACCAATCAGAAGCGTGCATAATACTACGTTAAAACATACATTACAATAATGTACAGTGCTGTAGCATCTCTTCCTCAGAGTCCATGCTTAGGGTGCAGAATGCCTCGGAAATCGGCGGGTTTTAAAATCGTGCCATGTACCACTGCGTCCGTAATCAAAGACACTCGTGACGTGTGCGTGGCCTAACGGTCTTCCGACTGTCCGAATTCGCACTGTGTAAGGCTGCCTTTACTGAGCTGCCCAGACAATAATACAATCTAATTAAGTGACTAAAACATAAATGTTTATGAATGCTTGCTTCAATGGACTTTAGTCATAAAGCCAATTTTCCACTAGCTAATATGATTCTTTAGGGTCTTAATGGAAAGTTTGTAATATTATTGTTTTAAGATTTTTCAAAACGCTTATTTCCCGTCAAAAACAGCTCTTTAGAAATCACTCTGTTCTGTGTACTTCCCCTTTAAATCTTCAGAAGCTCCCCTCTTTTCCGAGGCGCTCTCGGAGGATCTTTGTTTAGCCGTATTCATAGTGAAACTTGCTAATTAGCACATTATTAGGAAAGACCATTTGAAAAGATTCCTTAACCCACTGCTTCTGTAGATGCGGCTGGATCATGAATGATTCTCGCGAACATAAACGCATTTTGGTTGATCAAGGGTGCATTTCCTTCAGAACGTAACGTTACTCCTCTGCGTCTTCAGTCTCTCAGATGTCGGGGGTAAATGACTACTGCTCTGTTCATTAATACATTCAACAACAAAACACCTCAATCTCTTAGCAGTCTTGCTTGTCTCTGTGTCTCGGTCTGATGACGGCTCACTCAGGGTGGGTCTGAGATAAGACACCAGTTCAGTCTGTGAGACACGCTGCTGTCAATCATCTATTGTGGGTGTGGCCTCTGTCGATGTGACGCCACACTGACATGCATTTGAGAATGGCTTGATTTCAGAAGGGGCAGCTTGTTCTTCTTTTAATTTAATAAAAATACTGGTGGATCTTTATCCTTGTAGTGTGGTTGGGTACACACACTGCCAACACACGTCAGTCCAAACAGCTTGATAAAGTGCATGCACCGGATGACCCCTTTAAAAATAAATGTTTCAAGGGGAGGAGGTTTGCAGCGATGCCACAGAAGAACCATTGTTTTCTTGGTGTGAGGAACATTTTAATCATCTAAAGAATATTATTGGAATAGAAAAGTTCTTCATAGAAACATACAGATGCTCATAAAACACTTTTTTTAAGAACCGGTAATATTTCCATTTCACAGAAGATTCTTTATGAAAAAATTATTAAAATGATTTTCCCTCATGATTTTAGCAACTGTTCACTGAGATGTTCTTTCACTCTTAAAGGTTTGTTTACCCAAAAATTAACATTCTGTCATTAATTTCTCACCCTCATGTCGTTCCAAACCCATAAGACCTTCGTTCATCTTCTGAACACAAATGAAGATATTTTTGATGAGATCAGAGAGTCATCTGCCCCTCCATAGACAGCAACACAACTGAAGTGATCTCAGATCCAGAAACACAGTAAAACAGTCTTCCGCCATTTTAGAGAGTATCACAACGCAGCGCATACACAAGCTTTAACTTATTTGACGTAATCAGCCTTGTTTACAGAAGAAGCATTCAGTCAAAGGTTCTTTAAAGCACCATCTCTTTGTTTTAAATCTGAAGAACATTGTTTTGCCACAAAGAACCTTTCACGAAACAGAACGGTTCTTCAGATGTTAGAGGTTCTTTATGATATTTGTTTGAACCTTTTGGTATCTTTATTTTTAAGAGCGTCTTTGCTGACCTGTGGATGTGTGGTTGTTGTTGAAGGTTTTGGAGGCTCTGAGGTACCTGCACATGAGGGACGTAGCACACTGTGACCTGAAACCAGAAAATGTGCTGCTAGCTTCACCTGAACCCTTTCCTCAGGTCTGACGCTCTCACGTGTTTTTCACTTTTTTACTTTCAAGTCTAGAATTGCGTGTGTAAATCGGAGACATTGCTTTTTATCTTAAGAGTTTAAACAGTCGTGCACAATGCTTGAGTCCTAAATGTGTCTGTGTTTCAGGTCAAACTGTGTGACTTTGGGTTCGCTCGTATCATCGGACAGAAGTCGTTCCGGCGCACTCTCGTCGGGACGCCTGCGTATCTGGCCCCGGAGGTCATCTGTAGTAAGGGCTACAACCGCTCTCTGGACATGTGGTCTGTGGGTGTGATATTATACGTCAGTCTGAGTGGGACGTTCCCCTTCAACGAGGATGAGGACATCAATCAGCAGATCACCAACGCTTCCTTCATGTATCCACGCCAGCCGTGGTCCCTCATATCACTAGAGGGTAAGAGATCGTGTGTGTATATGTGTGTGTGTGTTTATATGTGACTCTGGAGTACAAAAGCAGTCATAAGTCGCTGAGTATATTTGTAGCAATAGCCAACAATACATTGTGTGAGTCAAAATTATAGATTTTTCTTTCATGACAAAAATCATTAGGATATTGAAAATATTTAGAATTAAAAATAATTAGAATTGCTACTTCTCTGATTTTTTTCCTGTGGACAAATGGACAAAGCTTTCATAGTTTTGTTCCCTAAGTGATGAATACTAGACGGTTGCCTAACTTTCTTCCTGTTGACTCATTCTCTGTCTCTCAGCGGTGAATCTGATCAATAACCTGCTGCAGGTGGTGGTTAGACGCAGGTTCAGTGTTGGCAAAGCAATGGGTCATCCTTGGTTTCAGGTCTGGTGATGTATTCCTAAATCAACCCACAACATGCATGACATGCCAAAGCAGATTTCAGGGCACTGGCTATATGTAGAGAGTGACTGATGTGTGTCTGTCCCACTGCAGAACTTCCAGATGTGGTGTGACCTGCGTGAGTTTGAGCAGCGGATGGGGTATCGCTATCTCACACACGAGGTGGATGACGAGCGCTGGAGGTCCCACGCTCTGGAGAAAGGCCTCAGTTTACCACAACATTTAGCAGCAGCAGCAGCAGATGAAGAGCAGAAACAACAGCCGTTGGCCACTTAGATTTTACACGAATAAAACTGTGAATATTGTATTATAACAGTGATTTTGTAAATCTGCTTTGTTGTATATCTAATGTGCTTTAATATTTGTGGTATTTTCAAATAAAATAAGAAAAAAGCCTAATCTTGAGTTTATTTTTTCAGGAACTGTAAGTGCCTTGTTACATTAATAAAACAAATTAATATAGCTTTATATTATATTATATTTATTCATGTAGCAGTGGACAGTAGCAACAAAACCAACAAGTGCTACGACAAGTCTCAGTTAGCTTAATGCAATAAATGTTGGTAGGTTTAATTTTAGTATTATTATTAAGTTTATATATATATGTGTGTGTGTGTGTGTGTGTGTGTTATATATTTGTTGATATTATATTATATATTATATTATTAGATTTAATGTTTAAATCAAACATAATCCCGTTATGTTAAATTAACACATTTTTGGTCGTTTTTCCGGGACTTTTATTTTAGAACGTTTTGAGACCGCGGAAGTTCCGCTTACGTCAGTGTCAGTGTGCGACCCAGAGATGGACACAAACAGAACAGCGAAGGTGTGAATATGACTTTATAATGATTGTTTTGAAAGTACTGCAATGAATACCAAATAACAATTTAAAATAATAAGCTTTAATTAATGACCAATATAATTTCAATAACGTGTACTCACTAATGACACAGTTATTAACCTCTTCATTTTAATATGCGATATAATAGAAACTGTTGCAGATTGAGAGTCGGGTATATTACTGGACATCATTATAGCTTTTAATGCCTGGCATGATATGATTATTATGAGCTAATTAACACATTTATGGGAAAAATCCACTAGTGTTCTACACTGATACTGAGCTGTTAAAGCTGTGTGTGTGCGCAGCTGGAGTTTGCGGTGCAGATGTCATGCAGCAGCTGTGTTGATGCAGTCAAGAGTGTCCTGGAGAAAGAGCCGGGTGAGTCAAGCTTTTCTCAGCTCTCCTGTGTCACATCTGCAGCACTTATTCAGTTTTTTTATTCACTTTCGGTGACTATTTGTGTGTTGAAGAAGTCTTGACTTTCTCCTTAAACACTAAAATAACTGCCACAAAGACACAATTCCTGTCTTCCTCCGAACCAGAATATAATTATCCCATTTTGACATATATGACAATATTTTATGGCTAATAATTATGCAATGCAAACATGAGCCAGATGTTTTCTGCTTCGTCTGTGGGTGTTTCACCAAAAAGTCACAGATAATGTGTGAAATTTGGTGTTTTAATTCTGTTACATTTTAAATTTAAATTCAGGATTCTGAGGGAAAAATAATTCAGAATTGGAATTTTTGGGCACTGTTTTTCATTCCAAATTCTGCAAAATTGTCTCCCAAATTTTCTCCAAACATCACAATATAGTTTTTTTTTTTTGAGTAGGGCACAAAATAAAATCGAAATGATTCATTTTATTCAGATGCATTTCTTGAGTATCTCACAATTCTGGCTTTATTTCATAAATGCAAGAAAAACAGTCAGAATTGTGAGAGAAAAAGTCTTTATCCCGTGGCATAATGTTTTGTCGTTGATGTATGTGTGTGTAGGAGTGGAGGCGGTGCATGTAGACCTGGCTAAGGAGCAGGTTTTGGTGGAGACGACGCTCCGCTCTCTTGAGGTCCAGGGTCTGATCGAGAGCACAGGCAGACGGGCCGTGCTGAAGGGGATGGGCGGCTCAGAGACGGGTGAGACTCGAGAGCTGTGAGTGTGTACACTGTGAGTGGGCTGGACTCTCATGAGTGTGTGTGTGTGTGTGTGTGCTCGTCAGACCTGGGCGCTGCCGTGGCAATGGTCAGCGGGGCGGGGCTAGTGCAGGGTGTGGTCAGGTTCCTGCAGCTGTCACCGGAGCGCTGTTTGATTGACGGGACGATTGACGGCCTGATCCCCGGAGCTCACGGCCTGCATGTGCACGAGCTGGGCGATCTGACCCAGGACTGCAGGAGGTACCCTTGACCTTAGCGTGCATCAGTCAGTGTTTCTTATAATGGGTTTAAAAGCATGAAATCTGAGATCTTCGTGATGGTCTGGTGATGGTGTAAACACACACTGCATTATTGCATCATCGGTACTCAGCTGAGATTAAAGCAGAGGAATATTAGCAGTGCTGTTTGCATGCATACGACTTCATCTCGAGGAGGTTTCTCTAACTGATCATGCATTTGTGTTCTGTCTCTCAGCTGTGGAGATCATTTCAATCCGTTCAGGAAACAGCATGGAGCTCCTCAGGATTCAGAGAGGGTACATTCATTTTTTACATGTAACTTATATTCATAAAAAAAGAAATTATATATATAAACAAAACACATTCTGATCTTGTGTAGTTTGCTGGGGTTGTCTATTTGGAACTTGTTTCCAAATACATTTTCGAGACCAACATACTGTACAAAACCACGGCCGGAGGGAATTTATTTATTTTAATTGTTGCAGTTGCTAAGAGGAAAACTAGCCCTGTGGTATTCCATATACAGTGCCTCAGTGGTATTTTACAGTATAATGTCCAAAAACTATGGAAGCTATATATGCATACAATTTTTTTTATTTAATTGATTTAATAATTGTATTATATTTTTAATAATATTACTATAACTGTTTATTTGCTTGTTCACCTTATTACATTCTTTTTATTTTTATTTATATATATACAGCATTTTATGTAACATTATATATAGTTAATATATATATATGTAATGTAATTTGAAGAATTACATATATATATGTATATTTAAATTTAGATATATTAATATAGCTATTTAATGTATTATTGTTTATTTGCTTAATAAAATATGTAAGTAATTCATTTATTTACTCTGGTTGAACAAACAATACATTGAATTATTTAAAATACATTATTTTATATCACATTTAATTTATATATTTAAATGTATTTACATATATATTTGTGAATAAGGAAGGCACTCTTTATTGATGTTTATAATATTAAATCACATTTATTCATTGAGCTTTACTTTGTTAGGGTAAGGTTTAGGGGTTAAACAGACACAGGTTGATTTGTGTGTGAAATGAGGTGTAGTGGCTGAAGATGATGGAGGTGGTCTGGAGTAATTCTGTGTGTCTGTCTGCTCTCTAGCATGTAGGAGATCTGGGGAATATTACAGCTGGTCCTGATGGCAGAGCTTCGTTCCGGTTAGAAGACTCTCAGATCAAGGTAATGAAGCCGTGTTCGTCTCATTACTAATAAGTGCAGTCTGGTGTGTGTCTATAAACCCTACGGTAGAGTGTTTGGATGTACAGTAATTATATAAAGCCTCTGTTATTAGGTTAATTACACTTTGACTAACCTCTCTGTCACTACATTCAGTGTCACGCCTCTCTTTTTAACTCTTCTGCAAATAATCATGCACAGATCTGAGCAGGGTTATTATCCTGCAAGCTTGTTTCTTCCACCAAATAAAAAAATTAATAAAGGAATTGCAATTTTTTTATCTCACAACGTTTTTGCAAAATGTGTAAAAAAAAAAAAATGGGCAAAATGACGTAAACTTGCACTTGTAAGATAATATCTGAACTGTGAGCTGACTTGATTTTTTTTATTCAAATGGACTTTATATCTCACAGTTATGAGTTTATTTCTCTAATTTATTTTTTAGGCTGTTGCAGAAATGCTCTTTCATATTTTCTAATTATAAAAAACTAAAACCATACAAAACATTACTTTTCATAATTAAAATAAAGTCTAAAAAACGAATAGAACACAAAAAAATCCAGTTGTGTTGTGATGTCATGTGTTCCTCGTGCAGGTGTGGGATGTGATTGGTCGATCTCTGGTGGTGGATTCTGGGGAGGATGATCTGGGTCGTGGGAATCACCCGCTGTCCAAAATAACAGGAAACTCTGGAGAGAGGTGAAGGACATTCTTATCCAGGCGGAAGATTACATGGACAGGCTTCTTGTAGAGTGTTTGTGTGTGTAATACAAACAGACTGAGCTGTTTAACATCATTCAGTGCTCGCTCTCTCTCGCCGCTGTTTGATGTGCTTCAGTGGACCGTGTGTGTGTTTGTTTAACGCCCGCTCCTCTCTCAGGTTGGCCTGTGGAATCATCGCCCGCTGCGCCGGCTTGTTTCAGAACCCCAAACAGATTTGTGCCTGTGATGGTGTGACACTGTGGGAGGAGAGAGATCGGCCCATCGCTGGGAAAGGACGTAAAGCCGCTGACACACCGACTGCCAACCTGTAACGGTGTGAGGATGAGACCTGCCAGGACCGCAGACGGACATGAGTGAATGATAAGAGACTGTCCTGGAGGAACGCTGGTGTTGTGCTGAACGAGATTCTGAGCCGCAGAAATCAAACCATGTGTAAATATGTAAATGGATGGCGTGAAGATATCGTGGCATTTAGCTGTGATTATTACAGTGATTATGTCATACTTCATTATGTCTGATTTTACATGCTGCTGCTTTAAATTCAAAATCAAAATGTTAATTTAGGGGGAAAATCTAGTTGTTATTATACTATGAATGAAAAAGGAACAAAAATGTTTCTTGAAAGAGTAATTTACAAAAGATAATATAAAAGAAAGTAATGCAATACTATAAATTATTCACAAAAATATAGCACTTCACAATTTCGTTTTATTAAGTACATTAATCTGAATTTCTCATTCTCGTAAACAGGCTCTTCAGCAGTTTCCTAAAGCATCTTTCTTTAAACGGCATTTTTGCATTATTTGTAATTATTGTTGTACAAATATTTTACAAAAATAAAATAACATCAACTGAAGTAAGGAGTTTATTTATATTCCCACTAACAAAAAGACATCAAATGACTCTCTTTGTGCTGTGTTGTATTTACACAGCCTTACCGTGTGAATCATAGGATGCCAGTGTTGCCACGTATCACTAAAAATGTGTTTGGACTAAAATAAGCCATGCTATGTATAAAAAAAACCTCACTCTAGTCTTGAATAAACATACAGCTGGCCATATATGACGCTGGAGAATAATACAGATATACAATTATAATTTTTTACTATATGCCAATATATTAAGAGAAGATCATGTTCCATTAAGATATTTTGTATATGTCTTACTGTTAATATATCACAACTTTTTTTTTATTTAGTAACAATATGTATAAGGACTCAATATGGACAACTTTGAAAGCAATGTTGTCAATATTAAGATTTATAGCTCAGATTTTTAAATAGTTCTAAAGCTTATTTATCCCGCTTTCAGCTGAAGTATAACTCTCAATTTCAGAAAACTGACTCTTTTTTTTGTCCAGGGTCACATATTTATATATGATTTCTAAAAAGTTGCTTGCAATGCATATATATCAAGTTCATTCAACAAGAACGCAACCGAAGATCATTTATAGCATTTTTGCAAGGTCACCGTTTGCTTTCAGTTAAGTTTCCCGTTTAACAAGAAAAAACGAAATGATGCACGGTGTACAAGCAATGCAGATGCACGCCCGGTGTGTGTGTGTGTGTGTGTGTGTGTGTGTGTGTCAGCACGCGTTCAGTCCTCGCTGCTGAAGAATGAGAGCGATTCTAAAGAACGGAAGTGGACCGACCATTTTGAAACCCCGCACCGCTTAGGTAAGATGGAAGATTCTTTTCCCCTCTCTGTATGATTATTTATTTTAAACAATTACATAATTGACCACACAGGATCAGTAGTTAACGACGGCCGATGAAAAGCGGGATGATAAATACGAGCCCGCGGTGTGATTTATAGAGAAACGCAAAGGGTTTGGGGCAGGAGCTCGGGGACACCTAAAAAATCCCTACAAAATGAGTCATCTAGAGATTTCAGCTGGAAACAATGAATAGCAAATACGAGCATGTATATTATTAATGTGTTCGACTACACAGCGGACACTGATGGTGTCGATGACGGAAGCGTTCCGGGGTGTTTTGTAAACATCTGGTGTGAGAAATGTTACATTTAGTAAATCACTCGACACGCGCTACTCTTCTTCTTGAAGCCAAGCGCTATAAAGAGAACAGCGAGTCAGCGTTTCTCACGCGATTCGTCCGAGCGGGCGTTTAAATCGGGTTTAGGCGGATTTGAGGGTTACAGCCAAACAGTTATCATCGTTTGTTCGCGTGCTCGGTCCGCGAGCTCTACATTGAGGAAGTGGACGTGTTTACTCTGCGTGCACTGCGTCACCAGATTGCTAGGCTTTGTGACTGCAGCTAATTTATTATTTCTGTGCTAAATAAATGTTTCCTTGGTGTTTTACGTAGTTTTCTTTGCGTTTAAGTTGTTGATGCGATAGGACTAAGTTGAGTGAAGCGTTATTTGGATGTTTGAGATACTATTATAAAAAACATATACTTTTTGTTTTGAAACAACTAAAGCTAAAAACAATAAGTTCTTTTTATTAGAGGCCAATATTTTATTTACTATTATTTTCTCTCCCCAGTTAATGGGAGATAAAACTAAGGGAAATGTACAAAACAATGGTGCCGTTGTTATTTTGGGCAGGCACATGTCTGTGAACCATAGTATTACAATGGTCTCATGCACCTGGGTACTGCTTGAATCACCAATAAATATCAAAGGAGTATAGTGCTGTGATAGAATAATATCTGATGCTATAACTGTACCATGGTACAGCCACATATTTGTTAGAACCTAAGGATAAATTCCCTGTGAAGGGACATACATGGACAAAGACAACATTCAGAATGATAAACTTGCATTACCTAAACAAAGTGCTGAGTAATGTAAGTTGTTTAATGCAAAGTGCTTATGACAACTGGTATATTTAAAAAAAAAAAAAAAAGTAAATACTTGGAAAAGTCTGCACGCTCTCAAAAAAATAAATAAACCATTGTTAGCTTGACATTAAAAATGGTCAACATGTGGACTGAAGCATTTGCCTTGTTGTCTTTGCTAATTGGTTGCACTGCTTGTGACTTGCTGATTTTTGAAAGGGTGCAGACTTTTTTTTTTACTTTTTGTAAAACTATTTTGGTCCTTGATTGGATTGTTTTTGAAGGCGTGTTGAGTCTCTGGCTGATTAACCTCTTTATTCTGCCATATGCAAGTATCGCATGCCTCATGAATTGAGTAACCTTCACTTTTCCAATTGCACATACACATTTATATGTCATTGTCTAATATGTTAGTTATTGAAATAACGTCTTTCCCTCTTTTCAGCACGATGGATAAGGGCCACACGGTTAAGCTCTTCGTAGGGAATCTGGCCCTGGACACGACGCAAGAAGAACTGTCAGCAATCTTTGAGTCGTACGGCCAGGTGGTTAGCTGCAGCGTTTTAAGACAGTTTGCTTTTGTACACCTGCAAGGAGAGGGCGCTGCTGAGCGTGCCATCCGGGAGCTCAATGGCCGAGAGTTTAAAGGACGCAACCTTGTGGTCGAGGAGTCCCGAGGACGCCCGCTCCACTCCACAAAGGTGTTTGTGGGTAATCTGAGTAGTATGTGTACCACAGAAGATCTTCGGGAGCTGTTTCAGACCTTTGGCAAAGTGTTGGAGTGCGATAAAGTGAAAGGTGAGGGAGTATGAAGTCGCTGCCTGTAGCCAACGTTGCTCTCGGAGGGCTACCATACCTCAGAATTTAGCTCTAATCCAAACTAGGGATGCATTGATACCATTTTGTTTAGAAACGATTCATTGTGATAACAAAAATATAATTGTATAAAACCTTAACATTAAGTGGGGAACAAATAAAAGTTGGCGGGCATACAACTAAATATGGTAAAGTGTTTCACAAGACAATTCTTTTGAATGTATATCACAGTAATGAAGGCAGCAACATATGATAGATAGATAGAACAAAACAAGAAAGACTATTTATAATCTTTAATCTCACGAAAGTATTATAATACTAAAGGAACAGCAGAAATGAGCATCCCATGCACAGAATGATGCACTTGAAGAAACGGATTACAGTGCTCCTCATAGAAAAGTTAAAAGCATAAAGGGAAGAGATGATGATGCATAGTGTATTATATCTGTGTAATAGTGTATTGATCCTTTTCTTTTACCAGTTTTAAATCTCAATTATTGTGTACCCTTGAAAAGAGAGTAACCGAATGCAAGATGCAGTTTGAATGCTAAATGGAGGATGCCAAACAGCTGCAGTAAAGAAAAGAATTTATGTGATCTTCAATTGAATGACTTAAGTATTCATCTGTACATTCATCATTCAACAGCTTCAGAACACTTGAATTATAGTGTATCAAAACTTTGTGGGATTTAGCAATAACACAGAATACTATACACACAATATCAGACTGATCCCTAAACTGCCAGAAAGTGCCAGTATCGTAGCCTGTACTGAGATAGGATCGATGCATTCCTAAATCAAAAATATCTAAACCATCCTTAGGGTTACTGGAAAATAGCAGGCAGATGCAATGAAACAAACAAGCTCTCCAGGGCGATGTTGGCTACTCTTAATTTTAACTGGGTGTTAGTGCTCATGCATGGTACCACACAGTTCTGCTCTATTTTAACATTTACTAGCGGGACCCAATAATAATAAAGTTGTGTTCTTGTGAAGGTTATGCCTTTGTTCACATGGAGAACAAGGAGGATGCACTGCAGGCAATTGAGGCTTTGCATGGGACCTCCTTCAAAGGAAGACCACTCTCTGTAGAGCTGTCCAAAGTTCAGCCAAGTAAGCAGACTCCAACGGGGAAAATCCCTTGTGTCAGTTGCGGAAAACAGGGCCACTATGCAGGTGAATGCCCAGCTGGTAAGCCCACCCTGGAGCAGTACCAAAGCCAAGCAGCCGTCTTAGCTGCCGCCGCCGCTGCAGCTGCTGGCCTTCCACTGCAGGTTCAACAGAGTGTCCACAATTCTGTATACAACACCTCAACGTTTGACCCCACGTATGCTGCTTTGACTGGACTTACAGCTGCTGGTGCGAGGGCGGAAGGAGGAACCGCGGTGGCACCAGCTGTTTACGGAGCACTAGCTAGTCAGTTGTACGGGACAGTTTCCAATCAGCTCTACAGTGGGACAGTTGCAAATCAGGCACTCAACTCTGGTGCTGCTGCCGCACAGATGTACGGCTCCGTTAACCCAGCTCTCTATGGGCAGATGACAAACGGAGCTGTCGCAGCTGCCGCTGCTGCATACGGCCCACAGGTTTACACATCCGCTGTAGGGAATCCTGTGTTCCTAACTGCAGCACCCAGCGTAGAGGTACCGGCAGCTAACCCAGCTTATACAGTAGCCCCAGCTCTCTACACCGCTTCCCCAGCTTACGGGGCTCTTGGGGCAGCTGACCCAGCAGCTATATTTGAGGCAGCAAGGGCGCACTACTTTGCACAAGGACAGCAAGTTCTAGCTGAACAGCAACAGGCTAGCTCAAAGTCTGGAGAGAGGGACCGGAGTCCACTAAGAAGATCTGCCCCGCTGCTGCCAGACCCGGTTATGAAACCGTTTATGTACCAGAGGGCCAAGCGCAGAGCCTTGTTGCCAACGCCTGCAGGTCGAGAGGAAGCTGCTGCACAGGAGGAGGACGCTGTAGCCAGGTGAGTTGATTGCACTTCAAGAAGCACAGTCAGGGCTGGATTTACCTTTGCTTGTGATATAGGCAAAACAAAATTTTGCCCTCTGCCCCCCCCCCTTCCTTAGTAATATATAATATTACCATCCCATCAAACAAAAATCCGTTACAATGTTTTCTCTTACAATTAGCACTCAGTCAGAAATGATTGAATTGAGTTCTTAATTTGTTTGAGAACGGAGTAAGACTGCTGTATTAGTAGGCTCCAGTGTTGTGGCCACAGTATTTCTTTAAGAATTTTAATGGCCCGGAGTAACATCCACACCTCAAAACATTGTTCAGATGATTGTTTACAAGACATTTATCATGTTTCTGGCCTGTAATCTTCTAACACACCTTATCCCAAACCTTCTGTTGGAAATATTTTGTCATTTATGACTAGGGATGCACCGATCCAACTTTTTCAGTCCCGATACCGATACCGATCCCTGGGCTTTGTATATCTGCCGATA
>JAUCMT010000134.1:4378728-4403910 GCA_032357475.1 Enteromius thamalakanensis
GCGCTAATCAAAGAACCGGCTTTACTGATGAGATGCGCATAATATATCGTACGATATATATCGCCCAGCCCTACTTGTGCGTAAATCCTGCCCTGGACTCAATACATGATTACAGCAATAGTTTCAAGTACCAATTTACAGTGGCGGTGATGTGTGTCTGCGTGTAAATGTGTTTCTGTTTGTGTTTCTCTCCCTGTTCAATGGTGTGTGTGTGTGTATATATATATATGTCTGTATATGCATGTCTGTGTGATTTCTGTCTCTCTTTCCCTGTCTGCGTGGATGTGCATGTGTGTTTCCTCTCCTTCCTATCTCCCAGATACTACGCCGAGTGCTACCAGCAGTACCAGCAGCTGCAGCAGTATTCACAGTACCAGTACGCGTACCCATCTCACAACCACCTCGCAGCGATGTCCGCACTGCAGACCCTGCCTGGTGTGTCTACTCAGCAGATGGCGACGCTCGACTCCCTCAGGCCAGTGCTGCCCGCCGCCCCCGTGTCTGCCGCTGCCGCCATCGCCATGGCAACACCTCGCGTGTATGAGTCACCGCCGATTCCGCCGTCGCACAAGGATCCCCTCCTCCGCCGCCCCGAACTCGCCCTACACACCCCTGAAACACCCTTCCGATAGTGTGCTCCACGTCCTCTCTGCCTCTCCTTTCCTTGTGCTGCGTGTGTGTGCGTGTCAGAAAGAAGCCACAGGTGTATGTTTATGATGTGTGTGTGCTTGGGTTTAAGATGGTGGCTGTGTCGGTTTTAACTACAGACTGGAGCCTCTAACCTTGGTTCTGATCTCACACACACCCAGTGTAGTCAGGGCTGAAAAGGGAAAACTGCATGCTCTCATTCCTGCACACGTAACCAATATAACACATTGTCTGTTTAAAGAAACGTTTAATCTATTGCCAATTAGTTTTGAAAGGTAGATTAGGCACTAGCCTCAATGCTTTTTAACTTTTATATTCCTAAGTGTTTGTAGCCTATGAATGAATACTGGACTTGATATTTTTAAATACTGCTCGATTATAGTTATATGAACTTAACCAGTTTACACATTCATGTAGTTATTACGACGTTAGTTTTCGATGCAGTTCAAAAATGTTGAAATAAGTTGAATGTATGTTTACTCCAAAGGTGTGTGAAGTGTAGGACCAGGGTTGGACAGTATTTTACATGTCTTTGTGTGTGTGTTTCTTGTTTTTCTCTGGGACTGTGGTGTAGCGTGTATGCTTTCCATTGGTTGTCACAACAGGAACGCACACGTGTACACGTGCACAGGGAAGCAACCTCGATCCACACGCACATACATACACATCCCTTACACCTCAGATGGGAGAAACTTTAGTGATGACCTTTAACCCCACCCTTCCATCCCTGTCCACCCATCCTGAAAGCTGAAAGACACTGTGACTTCTCTCCCCTCCAACTTTAATGTAGCTACTTCCATAGATATGGTGACGTTTGGGAAGCAACCAATCAGAGGAAGGTGTAGCTAGTCAGCTTTTGCTGGGATCTGTCTTATGGGAGCCTCTTTAATCTCGCCAACTTAACTGCCAGGATGCATTGTAGAATCTGTTTTTGTAAAGTGTCTTTTATTAACGCTATCATGTTTTTATAAACAGTGATAAGGGACTCAATTATCCATTTAAAGAGACATACGTCTTTTAATTTTAAACTTTGGTTTACAGCTGCAAGAAAGAGAACATGTTCTTTCTTGTGGCTTTTTTCGCAGTGATTGTTTATAGCCAAAATTCTCTTTTTTTTCTAGAAAAAGAGCCAAAATCATAAGTGGCCTATGATTCTTATGCCTTAGTAGTGAAATGTATTGAAGTTTTGCTATTTTTTTTGTTTGTTTTTTTTTATCTGTAGTCTTATAAAGTGAAACTGGATTAAGGCTACACGAAAGTGCTGTATATTCTATGTGCTGTGATTTGGGATTAAATGAATTGGGAGATTCCTATCAGTTTCTTTCAGTCTTCCTGCTCATTTCGCTGCTGCAACTCCATAGATGACCCTCACTGCATCTCTCTCCATCTCTCTTTGCATCTGCCTCTCATTCAGTGACAGTATTTCATTTGTTTACCATGTCCCTGTTCGCACCTATGTGCTGAGGATGCCAGTGTGTGAATGTGACCTTAGAAAACATTTTGCATCGGCATTCATGTTTGTAGTTTCTATCACGGTAACTGTTCTTGCTGCAAGTGTTCTCAGAAGAGAAGACTTTAAAGATCTATACATGATCTTTACGACTATAACAAGCCTTCAATTAAAGAGCCTGCCTGATCATTTAAAATGGGAACTCAAGAGCTTTGCTTGGAGCTTTAGCTGTTCTTGCCTTTTGATGTTTTATGATTGTTTTTCCTTTGTGAAACGACCAGACTCGTATGAATCGGAGCCCTGAAAAGAAGCAAAAGGACTAGAGACTGATCCCAATCTCACCCCTGTCTCTATGGATGGGGTAAGTCTAGGGGCAACCCCACTCTATACCCCCCAGCTGCACACACCATACCAAACCCCTTCCCCAGGAGAAGCAAAATCTTCAACGCCGCTTTTGGTACTTTTTTAACCACCCATAGTCCCCATGCAGCTTCTTTAACTGGAGTGTGCTACAATGATGACTATCCTTGACATGCTTTTATGACGCAAGCATATTGTAAAATATGTTTATGTGTGGGTGTCAGGAGGCTCCCACACTGTAAAACCTTTTTGCATTTCCTTTATTTGTATGTGATGGGGCTGCAATTGTAAATTCCAGCTGTCTCCCACAAGGCTTCGCTCACTTTTGCTTCCATTGTGCATGCTTCTTTTTTTGTTTTCACCCCTAAAAACAAACACTTTCTGATGTGCCTGTTCCAACTGAACTAGGTCCCTATGGAACTGTGGACACCATATGCAGCGCTGGTTTGGGGGGAAGAAAGTTAGCGTCGCGCAGTGTACGGGAAACTCTCTCTCACTCCATACAGGTAAACGCACTGTGCCTCGCCCCCTTTCTACCTGTCGTCCTCCCCGATAGCATTTGAGCCTGACCGTGTATCCGCTCTATTTCTCCTCACCACCACCCCACCCCTCTTGTAGATTCCTCACTTCTCGTCACCACTGCCATAGCCAATTGGTTCTCTAAACACCAGTGTTATGCTACTCTGCCACTGCCAAAAGGGGGCCGGCGGGGGTGACCGTTTACTGCTTCTGTGGTTAGTGTGTCTCGGTAATGGGTGGGTGCTTGGTGCTCTAATCTGTTGGTTTAGCTTCGGAAAGAGTGTGGTGATAATGTGTCCATAAGCAATCGAATGAGTGGGATTGCTGGTCAATGATTGAAAGACTGCATAGAATGAGTGTTCAAAGAAGTTTACAAGGGTGGCTGATAAAGTTGTGTGACAAAGGTGAGTGATTGTGAGTCAGCATCGTCGACCTCACCTGGCCCCCCTCCATGTGCCTTTTTTGTTTGTTTATTTGATTTAACCCTTGCCCCCAGGCTTCCTCGAGTCTACTCGCCGTTAACGCCCAGCTCACCGCCGCCCTCGTCGCATCCCCAGTGCTAGTTGTTACGTTTGTTCAGTGTTAACCACTGCTTGAACGCATCCCCAAAAGCTCTGTGACTGGACCCGAGACACTGGCCAAAATTTAATTCGCAAGACTCTCATTTGAGCTCAGTGACACTGGCAACTCTTCTCAGTGCTTGATTGCGATACACTGCTCTGCCACAAACCAACTAGGTATTCTTCATAAACTTTTGTTTTTTTTCCCCTAGATTGACAAGTAGAATCTTAGGCATGATCATACCAAACAATTACCAAATTTGGTGTTTGATTGTCAGATTAAAAGACCTTCGATTTTAGCAGTTAATCTGAAAGCTACCTTGTGTTACCTGTTCAAATGAGAGTCTGTTATAATGTTTGTGTTTGAAATAGTTGAATGTATAATAAGTAGGTGGCACAGATTTAGATCGCCTACCTGGTTAAATTACATGGCTGGTAGAGGAATGCCCTAGAAAACAAGCAGCTTCAGAGATAAAAAAGACTGGAGGTGAGCTGCTGGAGGGACCCTTCCTCTAGAGGGAGCATGGTAGTGAAGTGTGGCTTGTTTTCACTAGAAGGTGCTGTTGTCCTTGATTTTATTAGATTTTTTCAGATGATGATGCAGCATCTTCACATACATCTGCATTGCTTCTTGTCTATAGTGTCTGTTTTACTTTGCCTGTAGTAATGAGGAGAAAAGACCAGGACAAGATGACCTCAATTTTAGATCTTATTCTGGAGGAAAATTAACTTACCTGAAATACGTGTAGTAGCTGGTACTCCCAATGTTAGCGGTATTAGGATCTTTGTCTTGCAGATATTTGCGGATGACAAATTTCCATGTTGTTCGTAGTATCCGCTAATAATGACAGGTGCCTGCGACAGACACAGGTTTTTGTTAAGGAACTTTCATACAGAATTTTAAACATGGTTCTTGGTTCGTAAACAAATCCCTTACCTCCTTCTCACACTTGCTCTTCCAGCCTAAGTCTCTTTCAATCTAGATGGCACGCTCCAAAATTTTCACTGGATAACAGAATGCTCTTTCTGTCCACTTACTCCCTAGATATTGTCGACCTTCTTGTTTAAACTGGACAATAACACAACCTCTCTCGTTTGTATTCTATTATATTTAGAAAACTCCAGTATATTCTTTTTTTGTTTTTTTTTTATTTTATAATTTTTATTTTTTTTTACTACGATTCTTTAAGGATTATCCCCTCCTGAGTGAAAAGCCTACTCCAGTACTTTTAAAAGTCAAAGTGCATAATATTTTATAAATCATGTATGAAAATGAAAATAATTTCTATTGCAGGTGATTAGAATTTGAGCTGGTCATAATGTTTTTATCACCTAATGAATATATGCATGCTTTGTTAATGTGTGTGTATATTGCAAAAACTTTGCGATTGGTAAAGTGTACTCTCCTACACCAGCTTCTGCATGAACACTGTTTGGCATCGCATGCTTACTGCAATAAACTAGAACTATGACAGCATATGCTATGTTGTGCTCATTTATTTGTCTTTACTTTACAGTTAAAGATTTATTCATGTAAATTATTGCATACAAATCAGTCTCTTAATATTGTATTCTTAAATAATATTTTTTATTTTTTACACGACTTTTTTTTTCTTGAAATGGGTCCTCTATCTTATAACAGATTGGTCTCTAATTGTTTTAATTATGAAAAAAGCACTTTTGTGTGTAGTAAGTATAGAGATGTTACAGGCATTATTTATTAGACCGTCAGGGATTTTAACAGGCCTGGGATCTGCTTGTGCACCTATTTTCAATTCATAGCAGTCAGCTGGTTGTTGTTAAAACTGGCCCCAGAACTGTTGCTTGGGTAAGTAGATATAGACTACTGCCAAGGACAACAGGTGCTAGCAAAGTGGAGGGCACCAGGAGGCGTGCATGTTATCTTTCCCTGCCCTACACTAAAAGAGCAACTAGTTATTGGCCCCAGTGCACAGTGTGACCCGCCTCTCACACCTTTTAGGTAGCATAACCCAACACCCACACAACCATATCTCTTATTTATTGGGGTGCAGTCACGTGTGCTACTTTTGACCAGGACAGGAGCACTGGGCAGCAGAAGCTCTGCTCGCACCTCCACAAAGGCACCTCAGACGAGTGGAGTCTGGCCTCTTCCTCCAAGGTTTTACACGTACACACTGAGCGGGTGTTCTCCTTTAACGCACGGACAGGATTTAGAGTTCACGATCTAGAGTGCAAGGCTCGTAACTTCTAATATTAAGAGTTAGAGGGATAAGTGTAAAAGATGACGACTGTTATTGAGACGCAGATGCAGTATAACAACACCTACATGATGTCTACTACGGAAGGCTACATGATTCAGGAGGACGACTGGGACAGGGACCTTCTGCTGGACCCTGCCTGGGAGAAACAGCAGAGGAAGGTAGGTTCATATGACTGTGCCGAACATCACTGCAACGCTATCAAATCACTTTGAGGGGGGCAAGATTTTTTGTTATATCACCTGGCAACAATAGATTCCCCCTAAGCTAGTAATTTTATTAACTATAAATAAATATGAATAGTTTTTAATACAGTCATGCACTGTATACACACTACGCTTTTATAGGCTAGTGTAACTGTGGTAACCAAAGCTTTATCTGAAATGCTATCACTACAGTGTTTATTACAATATGGAAACTGCTATAATGAAATCCTGTACGATCCCTTTTCATTGATATTAAGACTGGCTGTAGTGACTGGTATTGCAAAGATATCCCAGATATCTAGGAAATCGCACTGAACATACTATACAACACTTTGATACGTTTTTAAAGGTATCTAACTGACAAGCTAGTTTACATGCTGTACAGCTGTTGGTTCAAGTCGCAGTTTTCGTCCGTGTTGTCTTACCACATCCCCGCCCTCCTCATTAAGTGTGTGTCTAATTTTAATCAGTCTTTATGTGTAAGACGAGTCTATAAAACCGTCTATAAAAACTTTTACGGAACATGAATACTGTCGTAGACAACCGTTGCATGTTCATTGTTGTAAACTAGGCTACCTCAGAAAAGCGCGCGTAATTTTAATGAAAACGCGAGCTCTCTAAACTTACCTGTGCTTTAAACGAAGAAATTGTCGCTCTTTAGAGTCAAAACACGGGCGTTTCTGTGTCAAGGCAGAGAAGTTAGGTTAACAAGACGTTTTTGAAGATCGTCTGGTTGACAGAAATGACAGGTGACGTTTAATAGCTGTCAGTGGAGCTCGTGCCACGGTCTTGAGGTGACGTCAGCCAAGAATAACTGATTGATCTCTGCAAACCACAGATTCGAGGTGTCAAGACAGAAAAAGACTCTTTGAATTCCTAAGTTGCTTTTGCCATATCGTCATCACTGGTTTAGGTTGCTTTGTTACATGCATTTTGTTACATTTGTTACATACATGCATATTTTAAAAAGAACCGTTTTTCTTAAATGTGTTTCATTTTTTATAGAGGGAAAAATGTGTTTTTGCAAGACATGGCCTTTCATAATGTAGAAAAAACATTGCATGTGCAGGGACTCTTCTTCAAAGTGTCTCGCAAACACTTGTGGGATGTTGGCTAGACCAAAGCTGAAAGACTTCAACAGATGGTGTGAGAGCAAGAGAAGTGCAAGAAGGGGTTCATTTCAGTCTGTGAATAAACATGCCCTAAAAATACTCCTGAACCTTGCCTTCCCATCTCCCGTGCTGCTCCCTCCATTCTTAAGACGGCCTTTTCTGAGCTCCTTTGCCTGTGCAGTTGCTCCCTCTGTATTTGATAGCTAGCAAAAACCAGCACCATGTCAATTGTCACTATTTTAATGGCGCAAAATTTTTAAGGTGCACAGGATGGTGTTCCATAGCCAGCACCTCCTCTGATGTAAACCATAGACTTTACATGTGTCAATACCTCCAGCTTCTTTACTAAAAAAGAAAAGGTGAAGTTAAAGAGGCTAGTCACTTTTTTCCGTTTGGTTAAGCATAAGGTTACAGAGTGACATTTCTTATATGGAAGTAATAACATGCTCATTAGCGCCACCTGGATTATCTATGTGACATGTTTTACTCCATTTTAAAACGACTGAGCTCTTGCCAATCAATTACATGAAGCTAGGCTAATATAACTTCTTAACTTGATCTTGTTGCAGTGATAAAAGGCTTCAAATCAGGCTATTAGATGGCTTTCAGACTTAAGTGCATGGCAAAGGGTCTTTAAACATCCTCAGGCATGTAAGATCAGCATAAGAAGCTGATATCACAGCGTAAATATAGAAAGTGCATCATTTTGCAATGAAACGAATATGGGGGTTGCTTGGGGGGTGGAGGTTATGCACCTGTTCTAGCTCTACTGTGCTCATATACAGAAGTTCCAGTAATAAAGTGATTGTCAACATGCTGTTTCATCTGATATCTGTCAAAAGGCAGCAGAAAATAGATAAACCGTTTCTGAGCATCACTGTGCTGTTGACTAGTAAATTCTCAGTTTAAATTCTCTCACAATCTGCCTTAAAATAGCTGATCTCATGCTGCCCGCTAGCCTAATGGCTGCTCTTAAATAGTCTCTATGACAGAAAGAATAAATCAATGGAAAGAGTCTTGGTGCTGCCACCAAGAGGAGTATATAGAGATATTGGAAATCTCCCATATCAAAATATATATATTTTAATCCACCATAAAATAATTAAATGAGATGATCTAAGACATCAGTTATTTGCCGCTGCTGCAGCTAAGCTATTGCTAACGTAGCTAAACTGCCAACTTCTCTGTTAGAGTAAGTTTTATAACCATCCTTGCTTTATTTACTTACAGTACCGTAGGAATATAAGATTGACTTTACGGATAAGAAGGTGCATCTGATGTTGTGGCAACGTGTCAATTTGCATTGTTTTGTTGTTTCTGCTTATAGGATGGGAGAGTATAGTACACATCTATATTTGCAATTGTTTTTATTGGAAATATACCTGTTAAGTCTGAACGATATGAGTTTATTTAGGATGATTAGCTACTATAGATTAATTTACAAGTCCTCACATGGCATTTTGCATTTTATGACATTTCCGTGCAACAAAAATGACATTTAATGTTAAAAATGATCATTTTTCATTATTCATATCAGTTCATAAATCAATGTACTGATATGTATAGTCTAGCAAATACAAATTACATTTCCACTGACTGAAAACAAATGTATTTATTAATAGTGCAAATATGTCGAGTAATTGATGAATATCTTTCAAAAAGTATAAATGTATCTCTATTGTAAGACACTAAGAAAAATATTTTGCTGCTGTTTGGGGGGCAGAAGTTTCTATATATACACACATTACCGTGACCTTGAAATGATCTTTGACATGCACCAAGATGTAAACAATACCCACACATACAACACAGCGAGGCAAAATTTAAGTCACACTTTAAAACGAGGAGATATAAATAACCTTTACACAAGTCTGCTCAAGATCCTTATTTGCGAACAAACAGTTATTCATGTGGGAAAAGTCATCACTGATTAAATTAAGTTGACGTCTGTTCTCTGGTGTGAAGTGGCTTCTTTCTGCCAGTCATTTTTTGTGAGGGCTGCTTCTACTTCTGTCGCTGAGTTGAGTTACAATGTTTCCGTTGCTTCTGAGAGTGAACTGATCTATTGGTCAAGGCTTAGATGTCAAGAGGACATGGCAGTCCTTCTCAAAGCCAAAATTCATTGGCACACTTTGCGTTTAGATCAGATTTAGATTGTCGACATTTGTGTAGAAATCTGTTTGACTTTGCACAACACTTTCTTCATCACTCGCTATACGATATACAGGACATTTACCAAAGCTATATTATTTAGAAATGTGTAGTTTTCAAGGAAAACTTTTCAGATTTGCATATCCCCATTCATCACTATTTCAATGCATTTCATATATTTTTTATTGTTTTTACTTTTGCCTAAATCGGATGTATATTGAAAAAATGAAAAAAGTATACTTTATTAAATTCTGCACTGAAACAAATTTAGTGTGAGGAAATTTTCACTCAGAAATTGCTAATAAATTACGAAAATAATTATAATTTTCTTTAAGTAAAAGAAATAAAAAGTAATGCATTGAATTAAAAACAAAATGGTAAAGTAGAAAGACTTAAATAGTATCCAATTTTAAAAAAAATTATTTATAACTTCTTATATACGCATACCTTCCATGAATGCTTACATATAATTTTCCAGTATTTTGAGATTTTGAGAAGCTTGTGCTGCGGTATATAACGACCTCTCATATAACTGGATTTATTTACAGTATGTGAAGACTCAAACATAAAAAAGTGATAATTTTGCTTAGACAATTCCTTATATTACATTAACATTGTGTTTGTTTTTAAAAAAAATAATTTTGATTAAATTGCATTTCTCATATGTCTCATATGCGTGTGGCTAGAATATAACAATCACATAAAAACATTTTAAGAACATTTTTTCTTAAAGTGCATATTTCAAAAGCTAAAGACTTAATTTGCTAAAAAACGATTTAGACTTATTTGTGACTATCGTTGTTTACAAGATACAAGTCCTATTGTGTATTACTGTCATTTCTTATTTTTGCATTATTCTCAAAGAGAAGTGTTTCAGAGAGCGAGTGAGCGGGAGAGAGAGAGATTGTGTGGTCAGATCAGATGGCAGTTGCTATTCCAGAAGCTGTGGCCATGTAGGGCAGCGACTATAAACTACCAGAGGGACACACAGGCCTCACGACGGCTTTATTTGTGTGTGTTTAAGTTTTGGGAAATGTGTGTGTTTAGGTTTGTGTATATGCAGTTATACATCTGTGTGTTTTACCAACACTTTCATTCATGCAATACCAGGGTGTTGTTTAAAGGATGCATTATTGCCTTGTAGATTCTGTGGTGTATGAATGGGTTTATCATACCCATAGTATAGCCATCTAATACCATTACGTACCATGGTACCCCTACAGTGCTTTTTGTAAGGCTTAAATGTGTGATATTTTAAGAATAAGCTGTAATGTGGTCTCTGGTCTCTGAAGGGACTCTGTGTGTGTGTCCATCTGCCCAACTCATTACTGAGGAGTCCGTTTAAGTGTGATGCTCTTTCAGCTGTAATGCAGAAGATTCGTTATATTTATTAGGTTCTTAGGTTCCTTACAATTCGTATTAATTTATATATGCTTGTATAACACGTAAACAAACCCTTCAGAAATGACAAATCCAGAATTAATTCAGAAATTTCCTCTTAGCTGCAATTTAAACGATAGATAACGTTGTCTGCTGTAATTACACCTTTAAAAGCAGGAGATGGCAGATTTTTTAAGTGAAACGCTAACGACAGTATCAGTCTCACAGAGGATGCTGTAGATGAGGTTGCCATAGTAACTAACAATGACAAACTTAGGTTTAAAGAAAACTTGTTCAGTAAAAGACTTGTGTAACAAACACACACACACACACACAGTCTTTCTCACGTTGAATCCTCAGCCGTCATCAGTCACATTTCTGTGAACCCATTAATGAGTGCTGCCGCAGTCGATAAATGTCGAAATGTGAGAAGTCAGGTCCTGGCATGCCTCAAGTGTGTGTTGGGTGACTGAAGGTTGCTGCCTTGTCATTCCTTTTAGATGATTTCAGATTTTCCATTCCCATTAGTACAATTCAGTACAGAGTCACAAGAACACACTGGCCATAAGACATCATGGACACTCAATGTTTTGAAAGGTTGCCAGATCTGAGTAACAAAACTACGTACCGCCGATGCAAAATAATTACCATTAATTATTCCACTCTCATAACAAAAAACACATTGTTTTACAATTTCCATTACTCGTTTCACAAAATCTTAACTTAATAATAATCATAAAACCAGTCCTACCATGGTGTCCCTCAGAAAAATTTTATTATTGCAAGGATATAAAATGGAAATGGACTGTATTAACATTAGTGCTTCATGACTTTGGTATGACATCCTGTTGTTGCATGAACGTGACTGACTAGCATCTGCGCTAATGTATTTGCATAAGGCGATCTGATTGGTTGACTGTTTGGTGCTTGAAAAGTAAAAAAGCTCACTACGCTTGCCTCGCCTCCAGGGTCTTCTGATTGGTCCACTGTTTTGGAACTGACATTATTCAGCAGCGCTTCTTGTGAAAGTTTAAAGGTCATAGACGTCTATCTAGCTCATGTTTATGTAGTAAAACAGTGGAATACCACATTGGAGTGAATAAACATGTTCTGTGTGAACGGCCCTGAATCCTGTCGCTCTGTTTGTCGGTAAGATGAGGTGAAAGGCTGTCAGCTGCCTATATAGTGAGTATTTTAGGGTGCAATAGTTGTGCTTCTGATGTTAAGGGGCATTCATACATAATGCATTTTAAAAAGTTGAACTTATTCGAAAATAAGCAGTAGATTTTAATGCTGTGACATACGTGAGACGTGACAGAAGAGAGATATGAGTGTGTTATGAAAGTTCAAATACGTGTGTCTTGCAGGCGTTCTAAGTCTGCCGTTTTCCTGCAGAATTGGGCTATTTTTTACACTGCTGCCATTTTCTTTTTAGGGGTTGAAGTGAAGCCCCCCCTGAATTTGGAGCAATGTTGATAGTAATTTTCCCCAGAATGCAATTGGGTGGGTTTATTATGTAGACCTGGCAACCCTGCTGCCTAGCACAAATTTACATAAAACAACAATGGAAAGTACCACAGTAGAATACGAAAACAAACAAACAAAAAAAATCATTACACTCAAAAAAAATTATGAATTGGATGAACTCAATTAAATTGTGGGCAGGATTTCCATCCAATAAATACGTGTAGCCCCAACTCAAAAAAACCTCTAACTCGAAAAACAATCAATGCGAGGAAATTGCATTGGTTTAACTCAATTTAATATAGTTTTATCAAATATAGTTTTGATAAAATTGATACATTTTAAACTTGAAATTAAGCTAAAACATTTAACTGGAAAACAGATTAATAGGAATACAACTTTTGATTTATTTAGCTTTAGGCATTAACAACTTGTTACGTTAAACGTAACATGGTTTTGATACAGTTTTGGCATGCCTAAAGTATTTTATAATTATTATTTAAACAACTTTGATTCATGTTAGCAGTTCCCCAAGCACATGTTTACTACACTTTATCACACTGGTAACCCCCAAAACACTAACATAGCAGAAGGTCTTTTAAATACAAGTATAACAGAGCATTAAACATTAACAAGTCTCCCAATTATTTATTTCAAGATTTACTATCTATCCAACCCTGTGCAAAGCATGATGGGAAGGGGAAATCCGCTTCCTAGTTACACAAGTAAAATCATTTATGTTATTTCAAAATGAAAATATTAAGTTGAAACAAAACAGAACTGTTTCAAGTCAGTTTAACACAACGAAGTTGTTTAAAAAGGGAACCAAACATAATGGTATTAAATAAACTGAACATTGTTGGAGAACTCTATAATGCATCCTGGAGCCATTCACATATAACATGTTTAGCATTAGCATACACTGCAAAAACGGTTAATGACAAAATGGTGGTAGAATACCAAAAAGGGCATTTAAAGCATATATTTCAATTAGTCCCAAAGTGTCAGTAATAATAAATATTGCTATAACAAGCTTTGTTTACTTATTTAAAGTATTATTTAATATATACACATGCTCTGTTGTCTTAGCAACAGGCTAATGGCATATTCATTGGTTTAAAACCTAGCTTGAAATGTACAGGAAAGTATTTTACTGAGTGCTGAGTTAGGATGAACTGTGTCTGAAGAGCAGCTTTGTCATTAGCATCTGTGACAACTTCTAGATTACCTTTGTTTTTTATTTATTGAACTTTGTTCTTCTCAGAGAATCAGTTTAGTGTGTTTCAGTGCAAAGGTTGCATTGAAATGTCCGAAATCAGTAGTTGTGTGTAAAAGGTTAGCGGCGGTCAGGCCGAGGGAACCGTGGCCTCGTCATCATGATCTCGTCATTGTTTTCCTTCCTCAGACAATTACTTCCATCGCACGAGTGAACGAGAGAAAGAACGAGCTGGAGAATGAATGGCAGCCGTCCAGACAAATGACAAGCTATTAATACAGTCCTGGCTGCTTTATTTACTCACAATTACCAGGAGCTTTTTTCCAGCTGGGTGATCATGCTTTGGTAAGGTGATAATTCCTCCTCACTAGAGGCATTAGACCAGCATACCTGTGTGTGTGTGTGTGTTTGGCCTAACCTGTCCTCTACATTCATGAATGTGTTGTTCTGTATTTACACTGAGCACAGTGTGGCACATGAGTGCATCAGGATTTTTAACAGAACAGTTAAATATATAAACAGATGGACCTCATTCATAACTTCATTCATGAAGTCCCCTTCAGATCTCTCGCGCATTTATTTGATTGCTTTTAATGCGTTACCACACAGCTTACCGATCGGCCAGTCGGAGTCAAACATCTATAAAGCCAGCTTTATTTTTTCTTCTTTTTATTACATGTACAATTATTTGTTTATCTGGTTAGTATTAATAAATAGACTTTTTTTTATGCTAATCAGCATTAACATTATGCAGTTGGTATCCGATCACAAATTATGATTATATATGTTGAAAGCAATTACATGCACAAGAAATCCTGACAAGTAGTAAAAATCATCTACTTTTAATGATTTTAAAAACCAGACAAAGCAAAAATTCATTGTAATGTTATTGTTAATTTGCCTCTATCCTCGGAAAGTCAGAATAAGCATGTTTATTTACATAAATATTGTGTTACTCTGAATGACAATGTAACATTATTTCAACCATAGTTTGACATTTTATTCTCAAAAATACATATGTGAGACACTTTACTTATATTTAATGTGTTTTCTATGGACATAAAATCATTTTTGTGGATTTATTTTGATGCACACACATGCATGTATATTTCAGAAAGAATTAAGTTTATGTATTAAATACATAAACATATTTATTCATGCTTTTAAACAAATATATGAATTAGTAATACTTCTATGCCTCTAATAAATATTACAGTAGAACACAACAACTACAATGCTCCGGTTATAAAGTGGGTTCAGAGATTTATGGTGAACACAACCTGACTAAAATAGCAGTACAGTTCTGACCCTGGAGGTCAGTCATCATTTGGTTTGAAAGGTCACCTATTAAAGGGCTTCCCCAGCCGTCCGGTGGGGCTTGGAGAAGACAGACATCTCCTCTCATGCTGATAGCACATTACCTCACGTTTAAAGATCGACATACACACACACACACACACACACACACTGGTAACAGGTGGACTCTGGGAAATGAATTTACTTAACAGAGTGGAAGTGGCAGCTGGGTGCTCACTGTGGGCTGTTATTTTAAGGCTCAGGGGTATATTATTATTTGTGTTTTGGTTCATTTTTAGGGATGTTTCTGTACGTGTTTGGACGTTATGGCTGTTTGTGAGGTGTGTGTGCTGTATGAGGAGATGACAGAGCCTGTTGAAGCTCCTGTTGTGTCTCTTACTGTGCTCCTCAGGAATCCCTCTCTCAGCTGTGTCTCGGGTGTCCTGTAACAGCCACATTTAGACATGTTCACCCCTCCTCCATCAGCGCTTCCTGCTCTGCCGTTGTGTCTCTCTCCATTTCATCTCTTCTAAAAGTTTCCTAAAGGCTCCCGGTGTTTCCACTTAAAACAAGAAAAGTGCTGTCAGTCACTGTATATAGGTGCAAGGAGTTTTTATTCTCTAGTTCAGGGATTCAGGATGTTTTTGTCAGCCTTTAACTTAATTTAAACACATTTAAAGGTTTATGGTTCTGTTTGTTGTTGTTGTTCGTATGTGTCACCATTATTATTTCAAAATATTTCCTAATTTAAAAAAAAAAATATTTTCATCCGCTCGTGAACCGACTGCGGACCCTGTTTTTTTTTTTGTAAAATGATCTTAAGAACCTGTAAATAAGACAATAAGAAGTCAGTTAGAAGAAATGTTTGATGAACCTAAAGAGCAAACGATGAGCCTTTATTTTGCTGTATTTCTCTTGATCAGCTCTTCTGTTTGGTGTTTGACTTCAGTTTTTGTCATATCATGTCTCTTTAGACTCATCTCATCTTTTTCTCTTCTCTCATTCTCTTCTTTTGTTTCCTTTTCATCTGTTTTATGTATTCTTCTCTGATCCTCAATTTAGTTTCAGTTTCCAGTTTCTCTCTTCTCTAACTTGTCTTTTTCTCTTCTCTATCTTTTGTTTATCTTTTCAATTTTCAGTTTCAATTTAACTTGCTTTAGTGGCATGACATACTCGGGTACATTCTGCCAAAGCCTTGTACACATCAGAATAAAAGGACAGATGCACATTCAATATACATTCAAAAATAAACAAAAATCTATCCATGCATTCATATATATAACTATATACACATTAATGGTTCTAATAATGCAGATGTGTTAATTCTTAACTACTTAGTTTCTAGCATTTATAAATATGATGTGCTACCAAAGAGGAAGTAGGTCCTTCACCCAGTAATATGTTTAATTTGTTGTGTTCAGTGACTGGAAGTCAGGAATAATCTGCTGTATTTGACTGAACAGTGAGTCTCTTAAAGACATGTATATGTCACCGTGGAGGAGAAAGTGTTCTTCTTGTCTTCATGTTATCTTCCTTTCTTCTCATTTCATTTGTCTCATCTCATCTTTTCCTCTCATTTCTCTCTTCTTTCTCAGCTTTTATTGTTTGTCTCATTTTAGCTCTCCATCTTTTTCTAGTTTCATCTCCTCTTTCTCTTTTCTCGTCTGTTATGTTTTCTCAACTCTCATTTCCTTTCTTAGTTAATCCCTTCTCATTTAGTCTCATTTCTTCTCTTTTCTTCTCACTGGGTCTCATCTTTCATCCTTTGTCTCTAATTTCTTCTCTTCTTTCATTATCTCATCTCAACACTCATTCTTCCTTTTCTTCTGATTCGGTCTCATCTCTCCTTATCTTGTCTGTATCTTTCTCATCATCTGTGTCTGATTCTGGTGTCTTTTCTCTTGGTCTCTCCTGGTCTCTGTAGTTTCTGTGGACTATATTTGGTCTTCTATCTCTGTGTTCAATCCCTCCCCCTCACTCCTTTTCCTTTCCTCTCTCGTCAGGAACTCCTACGTGTCCTGTTGTTCATCACTCCTCTTTCATACTTTATTCTGAAGCTCCGCACAAACACACACACCCAGACTCTCGTCTCTGCCCCGTAACACCCTCAGCACTGGCTCACACTCTCCCTCACACACACACAGCTTCCTCTTGGCATCACACGTTGCAAGTATATTTATAAAATCTCTGAAATATAATTAATTTTCTGCAAATTGAAGCAGTTGGTATGCACAGATGATTTTGTTCACATCTACATTTTTAGAGATTAAAAACATTAGAATGTCAGATTAGGTCACTCCTAAAAAAGAGAATGACTGCTCAATAAGTCATATATAAGCTCACACAGAACAGGGTACTGGAACAATCTCTTATTTTTTTCTTTAAAAATACAGTATTTTAGGAAATATTTGAATCTGAACCCATTGTTCTTAGACGACAAGTCGTAATTGTAAGATATAAAGTCTTCTACTTCTTTTTTCCTTTTTTTTTTCAGGACAAAAATGAAAAACATAAATGCAAGAATGTAAACTTTTTGTAATTCTGACCTTTCACCTCTGAATTTTATATTTATGTTTCACAATTCTATTCAATCATTTTGTTTCCAACAAAGAATAAAAAAGGTGATTGAGATCTCACAATCCTGAATTTTTTCTTGTAGTTGCCTGTATCTTACAATTTTCTTTTAAGAATTCCATGTTTTTTCCTTAAAAAGTAAGATTTGCTTTACTCACAATTTATATCTCACAATTCTGAGAAAATGTCAGCTTCCATGACTCATGTTAAATAATACTTAAACATACACTGTAAAATAAAATGCATAAAAATTTACCATAAAGAAACGGCAGCTGTGGTTTGTTATAAGTTAAATTTACAGTTAAATACCGTAATTTCATTATCTGATATAATGTTAATACACCAACCTATTAAAGTACTGAAATTCACACAAACACTAAACACCATCATGATGAGACTCATTAAACTGAAATATGTAATAAACCTTAATTTAACAACATTGCATGTAACATACAACTCTAATAAACATAGTTATTTAAAAAAAACTACATTTGAAATGCAATGCAGGGAATTTTTAAAAAATAATGCAGTTTTTTACCATTAAAACCATGGTAATGTTTTACAGTGTACCTGTAGTTCTCACCACTGCTTCATGCATTTGAAATAGATTGTGTTCATTGAATATTAAATGTTATTAAGGACAAGCATGCATTGAATCTGTTTTTGTCTCTCAGACGTTCACAGCGTGGTGTAACTCTCATCTGCGTAAAGCGGGAACTCAGATCGAGAACATTGAGGAGGATTTCAGGAATGGCCTCAAACTCATGCTGCTGCTCGAGGTCATCTCAGGTAAGGACGGGAAGATAAAGGGCACGCCTCTATTACATTAATGTTAGGACGACCTGAGATAGTGAAGCAAACTTAAGCACAGAGTGATATTTTAACACTGTAATCTCTGTACAGTCATGTTTAAAAGGAGTTTGTGACTAGAGACTGAAGCAGTGAATGGAGCTCATGACTCATGTCTCCTCAGAGAACAGACGCCTAGTCATCACTTCATTTGTGGTTCGTTCTCAGTACATTAGTCAGAATCAGAACAAGTAGTCTTCCACCTGCTGTCTGAGCGTAAATGGTCTGTTTTTTACTTTCTTAATGCACATTTTGGAATATTATATTTATTAGTGTGATTCATCAGTGCATGCTATTCCAAAGCAATGACTTTCGACTGCAGTCAGAATGGGATGCACTGTTTGATTTTAAAAATGAGGCATGCAATGTTTGAAAATGTTCAAATGCTGACTGTGTAACTATGGTTTGACAAAACAGTTCAGATCTGTGTAAAAGGAAGCTGAAAAAACACGCTGCATCAACATGTCTTTGTTTATATCAGGCTTGCGTTTGTTAACACTATCGAGTAGGTTTAGGGTTGGATTTGGTGTAAGGTATTTTTTTAACCACAGTCCACAGATATTTCAATTCCGAATCGTCAAAACACGTACCTTTATTAACGTAATAAAACATGCCAGGGTTCAAGTATTGAACTTTTGTTTTAGCGCCACTCAGTGGACATTTTGAAACTGCAGTGAAAGACGCATTAAGGTAAATAAAAACAGTGTTGCACAAAAATGTGCACAGAGGTACATATTTTTCATGAGACCAGGTTAAAAAAAACTGTGAAGCTATTTTTAAAAATATTAAGCTGTTGTTTTTTTACTTTTAAATTTACTGCAAAACGTGTGCGATTGGAGTGTTTGGGAAAGCTGTTTGGAAACAGTCATTATTCGTGTAACTAGAGCTGCTATAGCTGCACACTCAAAATAATGATCGGTTTACCTCAGTAACTGACTTGAATTGGCTCTGACTGATCGGCAGGTGAGAGACTGCCCAAGCCTGACAAAGGAAAGATGCGTTTCCACAAGATCGCCAACGTCAACAAGGCTCTGGATTACATCTCTAGTAAAGGAGTCAAACTGGTGTCCATCGGTGCTGAGGGTGAGAAACTAAAACTACTGAGACTTAACTGCTGTCAATTTTAATTAACTATGTTCAGGAAAATATGTCTTAATATTGAATCTCTTAATATTGTCTCTCTTGCTCTGCAGAGATTGTTGATGGCAATGTGAAAATGACTCTGGGAATGATCTGGACCATCATTCTCCGCTTCGCTATCCAGGACATTTCTGTGGAGGGTAAAAACACACATCTGCGCTTGTCACGACGTGATTGGTCATGTTACTAATCAAACACTCCTTATAGCTTCATATGACTGGTTTTGTGTTGTGTGACTCCTCAGAGACGTCTGCTAAAGAGGGTCTGCTGCTGTGGTGTCAGAGGAAGACAGCTCCTTACAGGAACGTCAACGTACAGAACTTCCACATCAGGTCAGAGTCAGGACCCAAGTCTTCGAACAGAGACCGGGTTTACTTCAAACACAATATTTTGTAACATCATACATGCATTAGATGCCACTTTTAGACAAGTGAATGCATTCTTAATTAGATTAGATGGAAATATTTTAACCTGACATCCAAAAACATGTAAACATAATCCTTTTTCTTGTTTTTTTTAAATATACATTATAATAACTTATGTAAGTTCTCAATCAAATCTCTCTCACTTCTGGTGTCTTTGCCCTGTAAGAAACATCTGTAGTACAGTTGGTCTCAAAAACATTCTTTACTGTACTTGTAGCATTTTATATAATATATCAAAGTTTATATACATTCGTTTTCATGCAAAAAATGCATACATGATTAGTTAACAAAACTGATTCATTAAATGATTCATTTCATGACTAATTTGGTTGATTTGTGTAATAGTAATAAGGTCCCATTATCTAAAATTAACATGGTTTATGAAAGTGTCAGCTTAGGTATATTAAGTAATATTAACAGATTGTTCAATTTAGAAGCTAATGCATTAGTGAATGTTGTAATTAGCATTAACCATTACAATGAAATGCTTCTGAAGTGTTTTCCTTCGTTAGGTTAATGCTAACAAATGAAACGCGTTCCTGTTGGTCTGTATTTTCTGCTGCTGATCAGTCCTCTGTGTATCTGATATGTTGTCAGCTGGAAGGACGGCCTCGCTCTGTGTGCCCTCATCCACAGACACAGACCAGACCTCATCGACTACTCTAAACTCAGAAAGGTGCTGCTTCTTTCTTTTCTGCAGTCACTCGCTCTTCATCCGCCAGTTTGCCTTACATTTATTCCCTGTGTAGACTTTTATACCAATCCAACACACACTGTCTTTTTATTTAAATCCTCTAAAAACTCATTGAGTCCAAAGCTCTTGTTTTATCCAATCAGGTTATGATTTGCAGGCATACAGATTGATTCAGAAATCTCAAATTAATATAAAACTGCTGGGTCTGTAGTAAAGTCTGGTTGGAATCTGTTTCTACACATCTATGGTTTTCTACAGTTTTTATTTTTACATTAAGAAAGTTATCATAAGCTAAATATCAGACACCGTGCACAAACGGAGTATAATATAAGGCCTGAATCTCTTAAAGTGCTCCTATGGGTCCTATTATATATAATCCTATTATGGGTTATTAAAAGTTCATATTTTGGTTTTGGTTTCAAAAAACACTTTCATTGTCTTATAACATGCATTTATTTTTACCTTATTTGTTTAATGATTGATTTATTTTTCCAAACCGCTGATTAAAAGCAGTGTTTGTGAGCTGTTAACGCTCCTAAAGCGGCATTAGTGGTAAAGAATGAATTTACATTTTTATTCAGACCAACGTGAAAAGATCAGCAAGTGAGCATCTCGTGTTTCATTTTAATCTCAACATGAAACGACTTGGGACTCGTTTTAAAATTGACTTATTTCAATGATTCTTCTTTTCAGAGACTATAACTGTATACACGCTGCACTTTCAGATTTAGGATGCTTTCATTCACATCATTCACTGCATGAAAGATCATTTTCATAATAGGGGCACTTTAAAAATGACAGTATGTGTGTGTAATGCCTTTAAACCTTCAGCTAAATGTACAGTATTGATGGAGAGAGCAGCAGAGTCAATTATTTTCTCTCTGAAGGACGACCCTATTGGAAACCTAAACACTGCGTTTGAGGTGGCAGAGAAGTACCTGGACATCCCGAAGATGCTGGACGCTGAAGGTGAGCGAAAGATCATTCAATCTGTTCATCAGATACGCAGATTAACATCACCTTCATCTTTTTGAGTTATTGCACATTTCACTGGACCAGAGTTTTCTTGCACTTAAAGACTCTTTTTGAAGTAAAACTTCAGCTTATACTCTTGGGCTGCTTAGTTAAGATTTAAAAGACAACTAATATTCAGTAATAGCATCATTGAGCTGCTTTAGAGTTTAAATAGAATTAGTTTGAGAAACTTTGTTATTGAATATGCACTAAAAGAGCTGAATAATTACATCAGTGTCTTCTGTGGAGCTGCTATGAAGTTGAATTTGATTCATAATTGATGAACAACACTGTTACTTTAATGAACTGAATCAACGGTATTGAACTTAATATTAATTCTTTACCTTCTGTAAAGCAGTTTTAGAGGAGAAATTTAATGTTTAATAATTGATTAATTTTACAGCTTTACATTGTATTCAGCTGAATTAAATCAGCATACTAAACGAACTAAACCGAGTTATTCCCGTTGTTGTCTTTAGAGCTACTTTACAGAGTCATTTATTAAATTAATTTCATAACTGAAAATCTATTATCTTCTGCAGAGCTGTTTTATAAATGGTAAATAACTGTACAACATTACCACTGTTACTGTTATTCCATTAATGACTGTATTGTAAAAGGCACTATAAATATAGCGGAGGGATTTTATTGACATGTTGACAAGCAGATATTTTGTATAGGCAATTATTGATTGACTTGATTCTGTGCTTCTTTTTGTCCTCAGACATCGTCAACACCCCTAAACCTGATGAGAAAGCCATCATGACCTACGTGTCCTGCTTCTACCATGCTTTCGCCGGTGCTGAGCAGGTATAAGTCACCAACAGTCCAATCAGATTTAATTTCCCAAACGAATGTTTTTTTCATTATTACAGTGTAAGATGTATAAACTAGGATCAGTTTGTGTAAACTGATTTGAGTAATGCACCGAGCTTCCAGATGCTCTCCAGTGTAACGCAGAGTAAATGAAAGTAAATGAAGTGAGGAGACTTGAAAACAGACGCATTAACTCTATCTGAATTTGTTATGCCACTAAATGAGCGGCTTGTGTCTCTCTCCAGGCCGAGACCGCAGCTAACAGGATCTGTAAGGTTCTGGCTGTGAACCAGGAGAACGAGCGGCTGATGGAGGAGTATGAGAAACTGGCCAGTGAGGTGAGAGTCTGACCTTAACAGCAGAAACCAGCAGGATTTATGGATTATTGATGAAAATCAGCTCCGTGACTGTTAGAAGACACATCAAGACCATCATAACAATCTTCACAAAAAAAACCAACTGGAATGTTAAAGTGTAAATACATAAATGTAAAAAAATATCTATAGTAAAAAAAAATTAAAAATAAGTAAATAAATATAAAAAAAAAAAAAAAAAATGGCCAAATGCTTGCTAATAACTTAGAAAAAATATTAATGTAAATTATAAATCTATTAATATATGTTTGACGTTTTATATATATATATATAATGTAAAAGAAATACATTACATTTTACATTTGAAGAAAAAAATGATTGAACCATTAATGAATAATTTTGATCTCTAGTTTGTGCTACTTTAAGATTGGAAATGTATTTTCTTGCCACTGAAACACATTTTTAAGTATTTTTTTAAACTAAAGTTTCAAACTACTCAGAATTTTAAATATATGTATTTTATTTAAAAGTTTTGTTAAGGACATGCACTTACCTTCTTTTTTTAATTTTTTTTTTATGTATGGGTTGACATTTTCCTTTAATCCATCACCCATCCTAGATGAAAATGTCAGTGTTTTTGTGCAAATGATGCAGACAACACGGCATAATCTTCTCACTAGGGTTTGGAAACAGCACTGATTTTGTTCCCAGACTACATCATGCCCATCAGTCCATCTCTCCATCTCTCTGTAGTTGCTGGAGTGGATCCGTCGCACCATCCCGTGGCTGGAGAACCGTGCGGCAGAGCAGACCATGCGCGCCATGCAGCAGAAGCTGGAGGATTTCCGCGACTACAGGCGCGTCCACAAGCCTCCGCGCGTTCAGGAGAAGTGCCAGCTGGAGATCAACTTCAACACCCTGCAGACCAAGCTCCGCCTGAGCAACCGCCCAGCCTTCATGCCCTCCGAGGGCAAGATGGTGTCGGTAAGTAGTGCAAGACATCTAAAAGTTGGGAGGTTTACAGAAGCATCTTCAGCACATTGTTCCTAAGCATAGTTGTCAAACTTGGTAGAAAGCGACTTGTAACTTGACCTCATGACCAACCAAATGGACATCTTAGAAATGCAGGCAATCAGTTCAGTTGATTGCGATTTGTCTAAATGGTTGAGTTGAAGCTGATCTGGAAACTGTCTGTTTGTCGGCAGGATATTGCGAACGCATGGAAAGGTCTAGAGCAGGTAGAGAAGGGTTATGAGGAATGGCTCCTCACTGAGATCCGTCGTCTGGAGAGACTCGATCATCTGGCGGAGAAGTTCAAGCAGAAATGCTCCCTGCATGAGTCCTGGACCACAGGTAAACATACTTAGTTCACACAAGAGCTACAATGAGGTCACACAAGGGTTTTCCACCACCACTAAGCTTCCAGAAACTCTTTACTTTAAAATTTAAAAGTTTAAGTTAGAGTCATTTGCAAAAGCATGCTTATAAATACAAGAAGGCCGTAAAAGTGGAATGAAACAATCTTTTAAAGTGGATTCACTAAGTCATCTAATCCATTTACAATGTTTAAACTTTTAAAAGGTCAGCCGTTTTCTTTGATTATACAGTATTAAGTGCAGTTTAACCACATCGAACAATGTCTTTCTCTGAGGTAAGTTAGCGCTAAAAAGAGCCGTGTCTCATTTTTTGAATATGACCCGTCCTCTCCAATGGCCTCATGTGATATTAAAGTGTCCATCGTGTGCATACTGCAGAATTCAGCCGGAAACATTAGGTCTTCTGGGTACTTCTCGCCTACTGTTTTTTGAATACTATAAATTTGGATATATACTGCTCACCTCGCATACTGTTTTTCACATACTATAGTTGCACCGATCCAACAGAAAGCAGCTTGGTTTGAAATCAAACTTTTTCAGTTAAGCTTCATACATTTCTTTGTTATTTTCTACAGACACCTTTACTGCAAAATGCACACTCACAGAAAGCACAGCTATTGTTGTGTTTCTGATTTGACGTCTCTGTTTGCAGGAAAGGAGCACTTGCTGTCTCAGAAGGACTATGAGACGGCCTCTCTGATGGAGATCAGGGCTCTGATGAGGAAGCACGAGGCGTTTGAGAGCGACCTGGCCGCCCACCAGGACCGAGTGGAGCAGATCGCAGCCATCGCTCAAGAGCTGAAGTAAGAAACACAGCCTCATCAAAACCACCGGGATCATATTTCACTGCAAAATCAGTTCATAAAATATATATATATGTGAGCCCAGAGCACAAAACCGGTCTTAAGTCGCTGGGATTGATTGATTAATTGCTCAAAATCATTAGGATATTAAGTAAAGATCATGTTCCATTAAGATATTATGTAAATTTCCTACCGTAAATAGTAACATGCATTGCAAAGAATTTAATTTTATAGTTGATTTTGTCAATATTTTGTCTGATTCCAGGTTTATGGAATCTGAGACCCATTCTAACAAACCATGCATCAATGGAAAGCTTATTTATTTGGCTTTCAGATGATGTATGAATCAAAATTTTGAAAAAAAAATGACACTTATGACTGGTTTCGTGGTCCAGGGCCACTTAAGACTTTGTAAAAATATGTAATGTTAAGTATTTAAAGATATTTTAAATATGTTAGGCTTGTGTTTACATACAAGTATAATAAAACAACTATTAAACTAGAGGGCTTTTCACACTTGAAATTGTTAACCCAGGGTTATCGTAAACCCCGGGTAAACGGAATCCTGGGTTATC
>JAUCMT010000134.1:4406875-4419482 GCA_032357475.1 Enteromius thamalakanensis
GGGAAACACCGCTCAGCAGTATTTTGAAAGTGATTGCAGTACCAGTTTTGGCCATTTCTTACCTAATGCTCCTTTAAGCTTACAATGCTTTTGGGAAACACAGTGCTGGTTTTTATCGCCTGCTTTTTGTGGCTTGGAATTATTTAAAAGAGTAATATTGTGAAGTAGTGCGCTGAAGTTCATGTAAGTGTTTTCTGTTAAGGAGAATATGTCAGTGTCTGGTGTCCTTTGAGCTTTGTTCATGCTCAAACAGCAACACTACGCACTAAAAACTGTTAAAAAAGGTAAAACCCACCATTAACTCCACCTCTGATCTCCAATTGTCTTTCAGAGTCTGATCACGGCTCACGATCAGTTTAAGGCCACCCTGCCAGAAGCCGATAAGGAGCGCATCGCCATCATGGGCATCCAGAATGAGATCACCAAGATCGCCCAGACCTACGGCATCAAGCTGGTCGGAGTCAACCCCTACACAGTCCTCAGCCCACAGGACATCACCAACAAATGGGAGGCAGTAAGTACAGACACACCAGGCTCATGGCTGGTCGTAGGCTTCAGTGAGCAGACTTAGATGTGTTTTTGCTCTGCCGCCCCCTGCAGGTGAAGCAGCTGGTGCCCCTCAGAGACCAGATGCTGCAGGAGGAGGTTGCCAGGCAACAGGCCAATGAGAGGCTGCGGCGCTCCTTCGCCGCTCAGGCCAACATCATCGGACCCTGGATTCAGACCAAGATGGAGGTGAGCTTATTCTACACAAAACCAACAGGTGATGGGGTGAAGAACAGGATTTAATGAAGTTATTTGGGTATCAGGGTGGGAAATAAGTTCTAAGTCTAATTCACCATAATCAACTAAACTACATTATTGATTCCATTATTGATATTTAGTCCTGCTGGGGCATTTTCTATTTTCTCTTAAAGTTGGAGGCCATTTTGGTTGCGTTTTTGCCTTGAGTCCAAATTTTCAAATTCTGTTTTTACTATAAATTCAGTTAACGTTTTGGTCATTTGGTATCAGTTTTGGAAATAACTAAAGCATCAATTTAAATTAAAATTGCTTCCTTGCCAGGTAGATTACATAGAAGTTTTTTTTTTTTATTTAACATTTAATTTTAAGAACTAAACAGTTTGTTATGGTAGTAGTTTAGTTTACTTGCTACATTTACTGTATTTCTGTATTTGATCTATGAGTATCTTATAGTTTTTAGCTTGGTTTTAAGCTTCTTTGAGCTTCATTGTTTGCCGTTTTTCTTTTTTGTTCTTTGCAGACTTCTGTTCTTTCTCTTCTAACGCACATTCGTTCACCAGCTCTTTCTCTCTCTCTGTGGGTTTACTGTAATTAGGAGATCGGTCATGTGTCGGTGGATATCGCCGGCTCTCTGGAGGAACAGATGAATAATCTGAAGCAGTATGAGCAGAACATCATCAACTACAAATCTAACATTGACAAACTGGAGGGAGATCACCAGCTCATTCAGGAGGCGCTCATCTTCGACAATAAACACACCAACTACACCATGGAGGTATTCTGTTACAAAAACACGCTCCTTTTACTATTACAATCACAAAAATTTAGTTTTGTGTTATACGTAGGACTGGGTCTAGTTTCACGCTACCTATGAATATTTGACAGGCTGGGTTTATTTATTTATTTTTTATTAATGTTTGTGCAAATACACATCTTAATGTCTTAACAAATGCAAAACTTAAAAAATGTATAATAATTGAAAACACAGATCTTGGTCCTATAGCAGGGTAATTTGTCACAATAGGAACATACCGTTTTATTGACACAAATTTAAGAGGAATGCCTTTATTAAAAATAGCTATAATAAAAGCCATATTCCATAACAGATTAAATGTTTACTGATTTCTGTTATTTCTTTTTTTAATTATTTAATGATTTTTAACACAATTTAAATGGCATATCTGTTATGAATCACAAAAAAATCATGTTTTTTTTTCTAAATCTTTATTTAATTTTTGCTTTTATTCATTTTATTACATCAAGTATACCGAATTACGTAATTTAACTATAATTGTAAAAAAAGTGGAATTAAAATGAGAAATGTTTACTAATTTTGAAAGTGTTTTAGATTTGAATAAAAATGCTTTTTATGGTTTAAATTCTAGTTAAATATAGTATCCTTAATAAAAAAGCAGTCTTAAAGTTATTTATAACACAATGACCCTATATTTCAGATAAAAACTAAGGTAAAAAAAAATGTATTTAATGTTTTTAATTTTTTGTTCATTTTTAAAATACATTTTAAGCCGAATTTAAATAACAAAACTAAAATGAATGTAAAAAAAAACAGCAAATAAGCGAAAGCTAATTTACAATTACGTAATGATTATCGTATACATATCTCCTATATATTGTAGTTGATAAAAACATTTAGTTTAATAATAATATTAAGTTTTCATTTTTTTTAATGCCCTACCCAAAAACAGACGCATTAAACAACGCTTGCATAACAAATACACATTACACACAGAACAGTAAGCATTATGAGACGCATGATGAATGTTCAGAAGCCTGAATCAATTGACGATGGCTCTGTTTCTGGCATCCTCTGTCTCTGCCTCCTCCAGCACGTCCGTGTGGGCTGGGAGCAGCTGCTCACCACCATCGCTCGCACCATCAACGAGGTGGAGAACCAGATCCTGACCCGCGACGCCAAGGGCATCAGCCAGGAGCAGCTCAACGAGTTCAGAGCCTCCTTCAACCACTTCGACAGGGTCAGTGAGACACACATACACTTTCATTTCTGACCGTATGCCAGGAGATTGATTGTTTTTCTGTAACCTGCAGAAGAGAAATGGCATGATGGACCCCGACGATTTCCGCGCATGTCTGATCTCCATGGGTTACGATCTGGTGAGTGACAAGAAAACTCCCCCTACTCACATAAAACACCTTCTGTATCCATATTACTAATGCACTGTGACTAAATCATACTCACCAAACTATACATGCACAAATGATTCAAAGGATTGGAGTCTGTTTTTATGTTTTCGAAAGAAGTCTCTTTAGCTCACCATGGTTGCATTTCTTTTAACAGGAAAATCAGGAAATATTGTGTCAATTTAAAGTAGTGCCATCTATATGAATATAATTTAAAAAGTAATTTATTCCTGTGATTAAAGTTGAATTTTCAGCATCATTACCCCAGCCTTCAGTGTCTCATAATCCTTAAGAAATTAGCTACTCAGGAAATATTTGATTATTAAAGTAAAAAAAGAATTTTTTTTTTTTTGATAAATAGAAAGTTTAAAAGATTAGCATTTATTTAATTTTTTATATTATATTATATTAATTTTTTTCAATTTAATTGCTGAATATACACATGTATTCTGTTAAATACACATTAAATATTTTTACTCTTAAATGTTTTGCAACAGAATAACATTTTTGTATCATATTTTCGGAAACATAATAAAAGAAATAACTTCATTAACAAAAAAATTGATTATAAACAAATAATTAATGTCCAAAAATGTCTATTGCACACTTAAATATTGTTGTTTTGAACATTAAACAATTTATATATATATAATGTTTATTTTATTTATTTATTTATTACCTTTTTAAAGGCTTATTTCTTCAGTTAATCGTGACATAACATTTTTTTTCTCTTTGTACTGAATCATTTATTGCTCAAGCCCTATCTCTTAACCAGGAATAATTTCAATCACAGTAGGTGCTTTGCTGGACACCAACAAGCACAAAAGTAAATATATCTTAAATTTCATTGGTTGTTTCTGTCAGGGTGAGGTGGAGTTTGCCCGCATCATGACCCTGGTGGACCCCAACAACACAGGTGTGGTGACCTTCCAGGCCTTCATCGACTTCATGACACGCGAGACCGCTGAAACCGACACTGCTGAACAGGTCATGGCCTCCTTCAAGATCCTGGCCTCTGACAAGGTGAGATCAACATCCAGTGTTGCTGCTCTTAAATCCATTTGTGTCTGTATGGCAAGTCAATTTAACATTTAAGCCTTTAAATGTAATATCTATTCCATGTAGTACTAGTACTTTTTCTTGAGCTACTAGGTTTTATTCTTTGGATACTAGTATATTTTTTAAGATATTAGTTTCTATCGATAAGATAATAGTAGCCTATTTGTTTCTTCCATTAATGTCTATGGGGATCTGCCATTTACATATCAACAATTCAATTCTGATTAGTATGTATTCCTATAGTGACTGCTATCTTTTTAAAAACTTTGATTCTTTACTCGTCTTAGGTTATGACTAATGAATAGACACTGTAGTGGCCAATGTAAAGGTTTGGAATAAGTGTCAGTATCTAATAAATGTATACTAATATCTATAAGTACTAGTATCTCATAATAAGCACCACTTTCTGTTTAAAAGGTACATGTTTTTACAACTTATACCTAACAATTTAACAGTCTAGTATTTATTATATATTTGTACCTGTGAATAAGATACTAGTACTTATGGATTAGATACTAGTAATTATTTGACTAGTGACTAGTAACTGTGACTTCTACGGGAATCTGTCATTTAAATAGCATGTGTCCATTAATGGTAGTATTATTTAAAAGGTAGCATACCTAAATAATAAGCACTACTATAGATACAAATGAAGTATTATACATTTTTGCACAAAAACATATACTATTTACTACATGGTTAGGGTTAGGATTAGGGTTTGTCTAAGGGTTACTTGTATGTAATTATGCATAATTTATTGTTATTATATTAGTAAGTACATGTAATGTGTAACACCTTAAAATGTATAAGTGTTTTACATCTACAGATACTAGTACATTTTAAGGTTCAAATGTTAAAGTGGCTTGCCATATAGGTATTAGTAACTAGTAAATATGGAACCAGTACCTAATAAATAGATGCTAATATTTAGAATATATACAAGTATGTTTTAAGGGTTAAATGTTAAAATGGCTTGCCATATAGATTATTAGTAACTAGTAAATATGGAACCAGTACCTAATGAATAAATGCTAATAATTAGAATATTTACAAGTATGTTTTAAGGGTTAAATGTTAAAACAACTTTCCTTATTGTCTGTGAGAATTAAAAATGCTTGACATGTTTTAGTACCAATTGTAGTCCAAAAACACAGAGTTGGAGTAAAAGTGTGTCCTCTTGTCGTTCAGCCCTTCATCACCATTGAGGAGCTTCGTCGTGAGCTTCCACCCGAGCAGGCCGAGTACTGCATCACCCGCATGACCAAGTACATCGGCCCCGAGGGAGCTCCTGGAGCCCTGGATTACATCTCCTTCTCCAGCGCCCTCTACGGAGAGAGCGATTTATAAACGCTCTGAATGTCTTTCTTTTTCTCTTTCTTTCCTCTCATCTTTCTCTCTCCCATCATTTTCTCCAAGCCCCCAAATGTAGCTTTCGATCTACGAGGATGTCCCTTGTTTCCCCTTTCTGTTTTTCTGTACGCTAGCTATAACATTATACTTTAATCTCGCTGTCACTCAAATTGTGTCCAGTTTGGATGCCAAACACTCCTATATGGATCTGATGTGATGAGTCTCAAGTCAACATGGAATTAAAACCGACCCTATTTACATTCTTAATTCACGTTTTTGTGAATGATTATTCAGTGCAGTTTAGGATCTTTTATTGAAACATAACTTACTCCGCCCTAAAACGACTATGGTTTTCGGATGTAGGCTGGAAACAGTCAAAAAGCTGCAGGCACAATGTTAAAGTAAAATGGGTAATAAACACCGTTTCATGTTGACTTTTGCACACCAAGCCAATTTTCCCTCTCTCTGCCAAATAAAACCTTCCAACATGATAAAAGATATATTAAAAGGTGTGTTTGTTGATGCTAAGGAGCGCTTGCGAAGATGCATGCTGCGTTTATTCTACAGACGTTAATATGCAAGAGAGCCCCCCTCTTCATGACTCTGTACTTTATTTTAAGACCCCAAAAAGCACTACTGCTGTCCAGTGTCTTCTTAATATGAAACTGTGAGATCAACTGCATAGTCTCTACACAGAACGTGGTGTCTGTATGTCTCTGTGTTGTCATGTTTACCCCTTTAATATCGGTTTTGATGTATGTCCTCACTGTTTGGAGGCAAATTTGTTTTCCTTTTATTTGGAGAGTTTGTGCCAAAATTATCAACAAAAGCCAGTAAATGAACTTAAAGATGTTATGGCAGAGTGTATGTGTTGTACTGACCGGAAAGGTTTCTGCTAGTCAAAGAGGTTTGCCTTAAAACAGACTGTAAGCACCAGGTACTCACAAGACAGCATTTAAGAGTTAAGTTAAAGTGCAATGGTTCACTAAAAAAAAAACAATACAAATAAAATGATGTCATCATTTACTCACCCTCGTGTCATTGCAAACCTTTAATATATTCTTTATGTCAAAATCAGTTGATTAGGGTCTGTCAAGAAGTCTACATGACGGAAAAGAGGCCAGTTCACAAAGAAGGATAACTATATTAAAGTTGACACCAATGGACAAAAACGTCCAGGTTAAGCGCGCATCTTTAATGTCTTCTGCCGCTTTAAATGTTTAGTCCCTGAGTGGATTCTGATTGGCTATCAATGCTTTTTAAAGTTCTGAAAAAGTTAGCGAAACTATTCCTTTAAGAGTGTCGTGGGGAGCTCGAGGTATCTGGTTCTTTTAAAGAGAGGTTTTTGAATGTTCTGGAAGTTCTGGAAGAAGGCAGAAGGTTCTGATACCTTCATCCTTAGGCAGGCCTGACTTAATTTAAGGATATGGTCTAGTTTCTATTGGCGATATTTATATTATTTTAATTACAGATGTTGTTTGTTGATTATTATCCATCTTGATGTGATTTCTGGGTAAAAGTATTTCACCCCTCTCTGTCTTATATGGGTCTCCATTTCCTCATTCGCTTTTCAAACACAGAGAATTAAAATTTAAACCGAAAAACCCAGAATAAAACGTCTCAATCGGCTCTTTTCTGTATGTGTGGTTTGTTGTGTGTTCATCTCGGTTGTCTCCAGTAGGGGGAGCGTTAGGATGAATTTACAGTAGATGAATAGCTAGAATGAGTCGGCTACAAAAATAAATCTGCTATGGAAGGCTCAACGCAAAGGAACCACGTTAATTCCAGATAGAACACAACATTCCAAGAAACACAATAAAGCATAAAAATAAATAAACAATGAACATTACAAGTTATATAATACAAACAAACCGTTTAAAAGCCTTTTGATTTTTCATTTTACTAAAGGCATCTAAAAAGTATTTTGGATCATTATTTACAATAAACAAACAGGCTGGAAACACTCCTTCCAAAGTGTGGTTTTGGATGATATCAGCATAAATTCTATAATAAGGCTATAATTTTTTTGGCCCAAATACTTGACATTATCATATAATATTTTTTTTGATTACATAATAATGGCAGTATATACAGGTCAAAGTTGAGCTACTATGGAAGGAGCTGGACTGTGATGTCCGTAAGAAGTGTCCAACAGTGTGAATCATCTTTGGGCAATCCTTCAGGAGGCTTGGAGTAATATATCGAGTCAGTATTGTTTGAATAAACTGACAGCTCGGATGCCCAGATTATGCAGCACTGTAAAATCTGCTATTATTTTGATTAATCAAAAATGTATTTTCTATGTGTAAACTGTAATGTAATAAAATATGTTTCCGCAGTATGTTTTGTCCCTTATCAGTGCAAAATTATCACAAATAAAAAAGTCTTCATGCAAGTTTTGTAAAACAAAAAAGCACTTTTCTAGAGCTTTTGGAGCATTTATGAAGAATATAATGGAAAGAGAGGGCACTCTTTGGTTACTCCACACTTCTTGTAAGGTGAGAGTGAAACCATCAAGCACAGCTTCTCTATCCAGTCCTGCAATGCTTTCTAAAAAGACTAAAACAAATTACATGTAAAAAAATATAGTCCTGTGCACTTCAGATTATCTTTTTCCAGCCCAGGTGTTTTCTGGTTGTTTTACCTATTAAAAGAGGTGTACTATTTATTGCATCTGATCTACAGTACGAACAGTGATTTATGCACATGCTCTGCTAGCATGCTCTGAGTCTGGTAGATTAACATCTATTAAAGTCCATCTCGAATCAGGAAGATCATCGTAGAGAAAGGCCAATAAAAACAAGGTCGGAGATAATAATACCCCGCAAAAAATAAATTCCTTATCGGCAGAGCAAAATCCCGATTCCAGCGATTTGTTTTCAAGTCATGAACTGCTCCATTGTGTCAAAGAGCCCCCGATCCATTCACTGCAGCTTTAGTGTACTTCAAGACCCATTGCTGAAATCAACCTGAGTTGAGAGGATTATTTCCAGAGATGTGTGTGTGGCCGGTCTGAAGAGGATGATGTGTGGGGTGTTTTCATAGATAAGCTGGTTTGAATGGCCACTGCTGGATGTGAGTTGAGGCCGACACCAGACCGGCCTTCATTATGAAGATTGGCTGCTGGTCTTAATCTAGATTTCCTTTTTTTCATCTCCAGTCCATCTCATTTGGGAGCGACGTAAAGGTTTTATTGATGCCGTGGGAATGCTAAGCTGCTCTGTACGTGAGCGAGTGTGTCTGGTACAAGCCCTGCTGTGACAGTGAAGGCGGATTGATATTACGCTGCATAATGCAGGAGTGTGGCTGCATTCGTAATAACTTACTATACTGTTGCAGTATATTTTTGCATGCATTGAATACCCAGACGGTCTAGTGAAATATAAAGCCTTTTTCATAAATAGGTCTTTTTTGACCGCTCCATCCTCTAATCTCATCCTCGCATCATTTCCTTTCGGAAGGAAAACAAGATGCACATCTAGAATCTTACGGTATCTTACGGTACAGTATGTATTTAACATTTGCAAAGCCATATAAGTCTTACTATTGCTTGCATGCATATTATATCCCAGAATGCAATGCACTCAATATGGCCTTCCGCTTCCGTGAGGAATAAAGAAGAAATAGGATCATTTCTTTTTTGACTTAAAAATCATTTTTTTAGACAAATTGGTTTAAAAAGGGATAAAATTGATGTCACGCGTTGAATTAAACATGCAATACAGTGAGGTCATATGAGTAATTGCATACTGTTGTCCATATTATTTAAATGCAAATAATTTTTCTAAAATATTTAATATGCAAATGATGCATTATGTTATTAAATATGCATTAATTTGCATACATTTCCAGAAGATAGCTTTGAACAGCCACTTTAAAAATTCCTGTTTCACTTTATTGCCATTCTGTATCTAGCTTTTTGCAGCAGGAATTTCAGTTTCTCTTTTTATCCATTCATATCTTCAAAGCTGAAAATCAGCAGACAGTATAAATAATGTTAACAGGATATGCACTGAAAATAAAATCTAAAATAAGTGCAATAAAACAAACATGTAAATGTGTAGAGTATTCTGGAAGTTTCTTTACGCTGGGGATTTTTTGAATGTATAATGTAGACTTGTAAGCTCAACAAACAACGCAGCATCAACTCTGGATTAAAGGCAGAGATTGTATTTCCCTCTCTTTGTCTCCCTCTCTCTCATTTTAATCCAAAAAATGCTGTCATTAGACAATCACAATCAAGTGTGTTAGAAGCGGTGTAATATTGAATTATACCCTTTTCCCCCACAGTTTATTTGATGAATCCTGTGAGAAGCAGTGGCAGATGTGAATGGGTGGAGCCTGAAGTAGAACAGAGAAGTGACTCACACACCTGTTTGATCACGGGAAATAAAATTTACATCATTCTATCAGCAAAGGCAGTTCTGTTAACTAGTCTCCAGTCTCACCATAAACATTCATTCTCACCCAGGACTCATACACTAGATCTATTCTTCTGACAACCCGCACTTAAACACACACACACACAGAGTCTCACCCAGCCCTCATTGTTGTTAACAGTGCTCTGTGTGTGCTGGGATACTTGATCCCACAAGGACAAAGTCTGCACAGAAATAAAAGGAGAGACATGAGCAGCAGGGAGAGGATAAGAGGTGAGGAGCCATATTTTAAAAGATACAGATTCAGATCTGGTGGACAGCTAAAAAAAAGGAAAGAAAATATCCCCAAAATATAGAAACGGAAACCCCAATAGCAACACCACACCAGGGGAATTACAAAGTAACATGCTAAAACCCACAACAAATTTGCAGCAAATTTTAGCATCATTTAGTATGATTCCTTATTGTTCTGTAAACATAAATTATAACTTCTATGGAAATATATACTTTACAAACCAGTTGTGCAATCTGACACATCCTATCTGAGGAAATAATGTGACATATTAATGTTGATTGTGCCAAACAACACATGTAAAAATGCACTATTTATCCTTTTTTATGTCAGAATATTTTACTTTGCATTTACATTACATTTCAATTTAGCTTTATCCAAAGTAACTTGCAAATTAGGAAAAACAATCATATCAGGGCTGCAATACATGCAAAACAGAGCAGTGCACTGTAGGCCTTCATATTTACAACAGGGCATTATTTTTTTTGTGTTTCTCCTGATAATATTTATGATGATAATATTGGTTATAGATTAGATAAATGTTAATTGAAATATAAAATTCCTGAGAAAGGGCACTTAACCTCAGGATGCCCCTAAATGAACAATAACAATAACAGCATAATCATAATATTTTCATCATGGCATGACGTATAGGTAGTAATCATATTTAATATAGGTGAAATAATCAGATTAAACTGTTCATACAAAATAGCCAGAATGGCACAATGTGTTTATTTCATACATACAATAATATGTTTAAAATAACCGGCATCCCAAATCAATTCACCAATTAACTTCAGTAAGTGGCATTTTTAGGCCTTTATAATCATATAGCAGGGGTCCCGGAGGGCCGGTGTCCTGCAGAGTTTAGCTCCAACCCTAATTAAACACACCTGAAGCAGCTAATCAATCTCTCAGTAGGTATACTTGAAGGTTTGTTGAGGCAAACTGGGATGGGAAATCCATAGCTGGTTTCGGTCAGTAGGCTTGTGAGAGCCACTGTCCTGCAGAACCACTCTCTTATAATCAAATGAGTGTTTTTAGGATCATTAGACAATAACAGGTAAGTGAGTTTGACCAGGGTTAGAGATAAACTCTGCTGGGAGGTCAGTCTAAGGTCCTTGGTCTTTGTGGATTTCCGAGGTTAGTTTAGTTAGTGTAGTCTGGTTAGAGTAGTAGACTACCTTGTGTTTTTATTTCAGTTGAAAATTAACAAAATATGACCTTTTACTGTCATAAAGCTACATTTATTTCTGGCATTAAACCACCATCGTGACAGGTGCTGTTTAATTTAGAAATTTATTAGTTTTTATTTGGCAGGTTAGTAACACATTGACTAATAAAATATAGATGAACTTTGTCACGTTAAACAAAGGGTTAGAGATAAAGATAAAGAGTTACTCAAAACTGTACATTATTTAGATGATTTGGAATTGTGAAGTACTGTACCGTATAATCTAGGATTTTGCAGATTTAAAAAATCTTTTAGGTTTGTTGGGGCAAGCTATTTCTTTAAAAACCAGGAGCATGTCTCTGCATAAATTAATGGCAAATTAGAAGTACAAATGTGAATCTGGAGCTATTCGCGCGTAGTTGTACGCTTGAACATTTTAAGTTTACTTGCTTTATTCGCGTATGAAATTTATGAAGTAAAATTAGTTTTGAGTATATTTAATAGGCAAACTTTGGTTAAATGAATCTAGTATTTATTTTCTTTTTATTCCTGTTTGTATTAAAGTATGAAGATGTGTCGTACAGCTCCTTCACATACAGCGACAATGATTTTGTCTCCTGATTGGTTAATGTGGCTTTTTCAACTTGAGCGTTTTGCACGTATCACGCGTCATGAGCGAATCACACCATGCACTCCGTTTAATTTCCACGAATTGCGCCACACGATGTCTAATCGCGTCTTTGCAGTGAATTAACATGTAAACCATTCACGTTTAATGCTTCATTTGCGTCTGGTTTGAACGCAGCATTAAAATCTTAAAGTAAAATAACATCATTCATACTTTTCACCTTGACAGTCATAATTGTTTGGCAGCCAGTGGGATAGTCACAAGCATCCCGTTTTTCATCAAAAGTATCTTAAAGGGTTAGTTCACCCAAAATGAAAATCAATGCATCTGCCATCAGTGGTTCAACTGTAATATTATGGAGCTACGAGAATACTTTTAGTATGAAAAGAAAACAAAAATAAAGATTTTATTCAAAGATTCTGCTTCGTAACATCACTATAGCGCCATTTTGTACATCATCAGGTGAAGCACATTATATACACATTTCTGTGTTAGACGCAATATGTCACTATGTATTGTTTTTTTTTCATACAAAAAGTATTCTAGTATAGATAGAGAACTCAGACGATGCCTTTCATGTTTTATTTTCATAATTGTTTGGCAGTCAATGAATCAGTCACAAGTCTCCTGGTTTTTATCAAAAATATCCTCAATTTTTTTTTCAAAAGACAAACAAAGATTTTACGTAATAGCTACCAGTATATTGTATTTGTCAACATTAATGATTTTTCTTTTATGCCAAAGCGATAGTTCACCGAAAAATACACCCTGACGTCTTCCCGTTTCAACAGACAGCAGACGTTAGAGAAAAGTGCTAATTA
>JAUCMT010000134.1:4485390-4499445 GCA_032357475.1 Enteromius thamalakanensis
CGTGTGATTATTACAGTTAACTATGCGAAGTGATATGGAACTGTAATGCGGTCAAGAGAGCTGCCTGGAACTACGTTTGCTGTGCGTTTCCTTGAAAATAATTGCACACCTCAGAACGTTCGTCAGCCAATCAGATTCAAGTATTCAACGGCCCCGTAGTATAACTTGTTATAATATAATGTGACAAATTTGTGCTCAGAACAGACTGTTTACCAGGAAATAATGTATGCCAGGTTTGATTTTTGTCAAAGGTTTGATTGGATTTTGAAGTGGTGCAACATGTTAGGTAACATTTAAAATTTTATATTTTCCCCAGCTCACACAGGCTTGATTACATCAGCTGAAATGTTGAGAATATATTTTGCTGATTGATTATGAAAACATGTTTTTCCTTCCACAGTTTATCATGCACACTGTAACTGTATTAGGAATATAAATTCTTGATTTTTTTTTTTTGCAATGAATGGGTGCCGTCAGAATGAGAGGTGCATTTATTCCAGCTGAAATCTGTGTCCAAAATATAATTTTCTCCAGTTGAAAAGTCCATCTCATTTGAATCAGGAGAGAAATATGTACAGATTAAGCATAATTTACAATCGATGGATCTAAATGTCGATGGATTTTGATTCAAGAGGACTTTTGAGATTGGAGGAAGCATTATTATGGACTATGGACTAACTTTAAAACAATGTTTAAACAATGTTTCAAAGTTGGTTAAACGTTTTAATGATAAATTTGTGTTTTACAAACACACAGCTGTTTCAGCTTCACAAGACATTAATTGATGGACTGGAGTGGTGTGGATTATTGCGATGTTTTTATCAGCTGTTTGGACTCTCATTCTGACGGCACCCATTCACTGCAGAGCATCTATCACTTACCAAGTGATGAAATGCTACATTCCTCATCATTTTTATCTTGCGTGAACTAATCCTTTACAGTGTTCCTGTTATTGTAAAGTTTCACATTTTGGTTTTGGGAGTGCCCAACAACAGTCAAAAAACACATTCCTTTTCTTTTAATACGCATTTATCTTTACCTTATTTGTTCAACGATTCCCAAACGATTCCTTCAAGTCAAGTCAAGTCCCCTTTATTTATATAGCCCTTTTATCAATACAGATTGTGTCAAAGCACTGAATATTGTCAACTAGGAGAACAACTAGCATGGCAGTAATGTATAATGACAAGATTAAACAGTCAATTTTCAGTTAAAGGCATTTCATTTTTTAATTCAGAGACGTAATTGTCTAGCTCAGTTTAGTTTAGATAGTACCTGTGCAATCAAATGATTAATTTTTCCAAACCCCTCCGGTTGATTGGTCGATTTCATATAGTTACAAATGCTTGAAAAGTGGCACCTAGTGGTGAAGAATGAATTTGCATTTTCAGTCAGGCCAACGCGAAAAGATCAACAAGCAGCGGGCGATATGTTTCATGTTCAGTTAACATCAAGCGGCTTGTGACTCGTTTCAGTGATTCAGAGTCGACTCTTTCTTTTGAGAGACAATAACTTTATACACGGTGCACTTTCGGGATTAAAACCTTGCAGGATGCTTTGTTACACACTGCATGAAAGATCATTTTCAAAAATCATAATGGGGCACTCCAAACCAGCTCTGTGTGCTTGTGTTGTTGCAGAGGTTCGTGCGAGTGTTGTTCCAGGACGACTGTCGTAGTGCAGTGCGAACGCTGCTCTGGAAGACCGGGGAAAATGTTGAGGCTTTAGCCCAGAGCTGTGCCAGTCTGTTCAGCGTGACGGAGCCGCAGCACTACTGTCTGTTCTGGAGGAGCGAAGGGGAAATGCGTCCTCTGCCGGCCCACGTTCAGCCCCATCAGCTCGCCGCGCACGAGGGAGCCTCGCTGTCCTACCTCCGCTCCGACCACGACTTCAGCAAGATGCGCAGGCTGACCAGAGGAGGCGCCGTGGACCTGGGCGAGTCGGTGTGCGAGGAGTGAACAGACGCAGGTGCACAAACTGACTTCTGCATTTACATTTGTTGTCACGTTGGTGGCAAGAGGATCATGGATGTCGCAAAGTATTTGAATGCTGTATACGTGTTCAGTTCTATGGATGATGGTGATTATTTCCGTGTGTTTGGGTGTGTTGCGTGTCATCAGAAAGCACAAGAGCATTTCAAACGAATCGAAGCAAGATACTTGGTAATAATGCAAGAAGCAATATCTGCCAAACGGGAGATCTGGGCGCTCTAAGATTGGCTTGCAGAGGTGTGCATTGCAGAGTAATACCAAAGTGTTGACTATAAACGAAAAAAAAAAACCTAAATAAAAATGAGTTATGTTTATACAGTACATCATATACGTGCACTTCTGACATGCTCTGAGTACTCCGGCACTGTGTCTGCACTGAATCCCTGGAGCGGTTTACACTGGACGAGTCTGACGCCAGACACTCTCAGTTCACGCTTACACAGATATCACATAAGCTGTTGTTTTATTTAATTCTATACACTGGTGTGCATAAGGCCACTTAAATGGATCAATTATTATTTTAGTTGAATTTGTTTTTATTTTAATTTAGATTTTACCCGAAAAAAAAATCATTCAAAATTTCTCAAACTGTGTTAAAGAACATGCATCTATCATGCGTTTAAATATTTACCAATCAAAAAGGTAAAAGTATTTTAATGTTTGATCCTCGTCACCCGGACTGCTTTTATTTAAACAGAAATACAACTCTATTGTGAAATACTATTATAAGTTAAAACAACAGTTTTCTGTCTGAGTATATATTAAAATCTAATTTATTGTGTTTTCAGCATCATTACTCCAGTCTTCAGTGTCACGTGATCTTCAGAAATCACTCTTATATGCTGATTTGCTGCTCAAGGAACATTTATGATTATTATCAATGCTGGAAACAGTTGTACACTTTGCAGAATTCTTTCATAAACAGCATAAAGAACAGCACTAATTTGTAATAAAAACATCTTTAGTGTCACTTATGATCAGTTTAATGCATCTTTGCTGAAAAAAAGTAGTAGTTTCTTCAAAAATCCACCGTACTGTATTTACAGTAACTATATAGTTATTCACACATTCTGCTCTTTCTGAACTCATAACTCTGACCTTTACTTTATATATATATATATTAGGTAATGAGACGGCGTGCAGCTAGTGTAGACAGCGACAGGCTTCAGTGTGAACACTGTGTGATTCTGGAATATGTTGTTTTGAGCAACACTGCAGTAATTTTGTATTACTCTGATTGATTTAATGAGTTTCTCTTGAACTGCACTGGCTGTATTGTTACCTGATCACCACCGGCCTGATATTCGTGTTTATTTGATTTGTTTTCCCTTTATATCTTCAGAAAGTGAACTCATTCTGTGAAGGATGTAGTGAACATGTGGCATCATGATCATTTGTGAATACTCGTGTAAATAGACTCCAAAGAAGCAGCTGGTTGTGTTTTGCAGACACTGGTATCTTCTGTTGTGTACGGCTCTGGTTTCAGCTCATGGTGGACACTGTCAGGAGCTGCCCACACTTCAGCTCAGAGCGGGAAGCAAATGTTGTTAAGTCAGGATGAAGTTCCCTCTCGGACAGAGCAAGGTGATTCCCAACATGGCCATCAAGTGTCAAACCTGAGTGTTTGATAGGTTTTAGTTTTAAAGCAGGGTCATACGCATGAAACTCTGCCGTTTGTGCTGGAAAAAATGCTGGATTTCTACAAACAAACAAAAAGCAGAATTAATACCCCATTTAAATCACTAACGATTAGCCCAAAACTAATTATTAGTAGAATCATCAGTTTTGTGTGCCTTAGACCTTTAAAATAACATTTAAGAAATAGAAAAATAATTTAAATGATGTTTGCGTTTCTAAATGAATGCATATATAATTTCAAAAATATAATCAATTTAAAATCTGCAAACACATGATGTTTGCATGTTAGTTTTTTTTGTTTGTTTGTTTGTTTGGGTGGGGGGATGGGCATTTTGCAAATAAAATATACTCTGTGTGTGTGTGTGTGTGTGTGTGTGTGTGAAGAGTGCATTAGCAAAAACATGTTTATTTTTGTTTTTGTATTATCCTGCATTCCAATTAATATCAAGCAAACTACAGTTGTTGTTTTTTTTCGATTAAATAATAATAACATATAACTAATGAACACAATAAAAACATGATTTATGAAAATTAATCAAAATTATTTATGTTTTTGCATATAAACTATATATAAATAAAAAAATAAATATATATATATATATATGAAAACTTTTTTTTATTTATGCTATCATGTTTTTTATGTTGTCTTGTGTTAGTTAGCTAGTATTGGAGTAATTTTGCTCTTAAAATAACCCAATTGACATTTGATTGAGATTAACTGGAATGCACAATGAAGAAAACATATTAAGAAGGATTGATTAGCAAAAACATATATATATGTATACATATTAGTTCTATCAAATGATTATTCATGATTAATTGCATCCAAAAAAAATTATTTACATAATATGTGTACTGAGTATATTAATTATGCATATATAAATATAAACACATGTATATTAGAAAAAAAGTAGTTTATTTATTAAATATATTTAAATAAAATATATTAAAGAATATGCATATGCAATATATTAAAGTAAATATTTTCTATATATATATATATGCTGTACGTGTGTATTTATATATACGTAATGAATACACTTGTGCATATACCATGTAAACTCATACACATATTTAATCTTTCTTTGTATTACTAATATTCAGGCTTGAACACCAGTGTCAAAACGTCTGACACTATGTAACCCATTACAAAGTGATGGTGATGGATGGGAATAATATGCAAATATTTCTATATTTCTATATTTAACTCTAGAATGATTATCTTTCACATGAAGCACTTGACAGATTATCAGACACACACTCGGCAGTGTTTCCTGTGACGGCCGTCTGCTGAAGCGCTCTGACTCTGAATGTGACGCTCTAATATTTTCTTTCTACAGTGAACTGTAATGTGATGCTATTCTATGATTCATGGGGCTCTGATTATGACTTCAGGTTCAGCTTTGATGCTTTTTATCGCTGGATCAGTTGAACTCGTGGCCGATGCATGCCTTCGTTTGTGATGCGGTTCATTGTGATGCATGAATGAACAATATCATCACGCTCAAGATTAATTTCTCTGAATGTTTACTGCCTAGGGAACGGTGCTGTACGCTTGTTCACTGACATACAGTATTAAACATGCAGTATTATGAACACAGACTCCAGTCATGGATTATTGTTTGCTGTTTTATGCACTCAACATCAGTAAGTGTGCAGTCTTTATAGTCCACTAGATGGCAGCAGCAACTTAGTATAATGTAGTTGTGCAGCTCTTTTCTGATGTGAATCATATTTGGTGGATTAGTTAAAAAAAAAATAACAATACAATGCATTCATTTTCAGATAATGACTATTTTAATATGTAAAAATGATGTCTTCAGTTTCAATATAGCAATTATTTCATTACATTTCCTTTTGTGCACAGTGCATCTGACTAAACAATAACTGGTTTAAACTGAAAAACTGTTCATAAATAATAATAAAAAAATATCAGTTAATTCTAAAGTAATATTTGGTGTGTTAGTCTGGTTTTGCTTATTTTATAGTAATTTTAGGTGCTTTCATCTCTTTTATATATATCTATATGTATTGTATATAATTACGTGATTCAACAACTTTTTTTATTTTGTTTAGTTGAAACATTTATTGTTGAGTTTAACCTTTTCATCAAATATTTACATTTAACTTTATTCCAGCTATATTCAAAGATATTAAACGTATACACCGAGGATAAATTTGCTCGCTTGAAAGTGTCCAGGAGGTCGTTCAATCTAAAAAAAAATTTTTAGGACTCATTCAAAGAGAAAAACAGTGTGTAAATACAGTAAAATACTTTATTTTAAAATGCTAACGGTTGGTGTTATAGTTTGGCGAGACAGCAGTAATACATTTATTTCCATTCATTTTAGTTATCTGAGTTTAGACATGAAGATCAGCTACATGAAAATGAGAAAAGTAGTTTTTTTGTGATATTATATTTCCAGTAGAGCTTCAGCTGACTGTAATGATCCTCATCAGAGTTTGAGCTGGAAGTCTCTCTCATCTCAGCGCTCCTCCCAGTTTGTCCAGCACCTTCAGGCCTTTCTCCTCGTACTCGGCTCTCGAGAGCCAGAAGGACTCCTTGTCTTTCATGATGTTGGCCAGCACCGCTCCTCCCATGAACACCATGTGTTTGCGCCGCGGAGGGTCTTCGATACGAATTTTAAATTTCTGTGCGAGAGAAAGTTGAAGAAAACATTGAGCTTGACTGAAGATAAATACAACTAATACAAGTTTATTTGCTTCATGGACATCTCTCTCTTGCTTTTCTAAGGCCTCATGGATGAAGGCTGAAGGATGAACTCTAGACATCGACCAGTAATGGCTTCTGTGATAGTTACAGTTAACCAGTCTTTACAAAATTCAATATTGAACTGAATTAGGTGAATCTTTATATTATGGCATTGTGATTTTATGAGGTAAAATAATCTGAGATAAGAGAGATAAGATGCCTTGAGAAGATTATCTTATTTTTTTGTACCACGTTTTATAATATTTTCAATGGCCTTTTATTTTTATATTTACAGTTTTCCTTTTAACTGTAGTTTAAGGTTCAGTAAGAATTGTTTTTTTTAGTACTTGTATTTTAAATATTTTTAACTAATTTGTACATTTTAGTTTTACATTTAGTATTTAAGTACTAACTTATTTCCTTTTATCAACACTTCTAATTAAAAAAATATTATAATAATTATATATATATATATATATACATTTATATACACATTTATATAAATATTAATTCAGCTTTATTTTAAATTACCATTTTTTAAACAATCGTTTTCTGTTATTAATTAGCTTCTGTTTTTCTAAAAAACAAAAACACATACACACAAAAAATTTAATATAAATATAATTTCGGCTTCTTTTTTAAAGTTTTATTAGCAGTATCAATACTGTAGCCCACTGGCAAATCATTTTTGTCATGTACGTATAAATCTATTAGCTTTAAAAGTAAGTTTATGCTTAAAATGAGGGGAAAAGGTAAAATAATATGGTAAAATAATACAAATAATCTCAAAATGTAGTCATAATTTAGATTCTCACATAAATCGATCTGGTTTTGAAGGTGGTTCTAGAGAAAAGCGCAGAAATCATAGCATATAAAAGAGCTTACAGAGAGTTTGTCAGTGTCTCCCTTCAGCACTCTCTCCAGATACAGCTGCTTGATCTCACGCTCCAGACGAGAAGGAAGTCCGGGGTACATGGTGGTTCCTCCGGACAGAACGATGTGTTTGTAGAAATCAGACCTTCAGAGGGACGTGAGACATGAAGGAACAGGGTAATTCATTGAACTCAACTGTAGGTCATCTAATGAATGAAGTTTATAGAATTACAAAAGATCTGTCATATCACCTAAAGATTATTTAGCAATGCTTATCTTTATTTTTTATGATTTATGACTATTTTCAAAGCCCACTACATAATATGGCTAGTATAATAAAACAATGACCATATTTCAATAATTAAATTTGTATGTTGTGAGCAAATAGCCTACTTGAGTATCTAAGTAAGGCAACAAAAAACAGCTTTTACTAGCGACATGTTGAGTATTTTAGAGCATTTTTGTTTTGTGGCTACTTTTTTTTTAAAGAAATTTTAAGTTGGATTTATTTATTTTTTTACAGTGTCTGGCATGCCTCGGTTCTACTTAAACTGAAATATCTCTTTAAAAAACGATCTGTGCCGAGTAAAGCCTCGGATAAAAATATCTCCTAACTTGTTAGCAGAAGAACACTGGAAGGACAAATCTGTCCAATTACTGGCCATACGTCAAGTCAACTTTTGCACCGAGTGGAGGATTAATTGACGATGTTGCTGAAAGACCCTGACCTGAGGTCAATGTCTGCTGCCTGGATGGTGTTGAAGAGCAGCTCGGCCACACCAACACCCTCCACGTTAACGAGATGAGGCTGGAAGAGAGCTTCTGGAGCGCCGAACCTCTCGCCTCCGACCATTATCGTCCGCCCGTCTGGTAACTGAACACAAGGTCAGCAAAATCTTTTCCGCCAGTCGAGTTTAAATACACATGTATAGGAAACTTCGAATAGCTCTCTTGTGCCCCTACTGGCAGATACATAGAGTGCATTCGTTTGATTTTTCCATTTTTCTTACAGGAATTTATTTAAAGTTTCCATTAAAAAGACAGAAACCAAACCAACCTGCAACAGATTAAATCATGACACTGGTGTGACAATCCCATGAAGCGTTACACAATACATAATTGAATTTAAAAAACTGTGGTCAAGTACGGAACTATTAATTCCACGATGATGATTTTATCTATAGAAAGGGTGTGTTTTACATTTATTGTTAAATATTTCTATGAATAATGATATTTAAGTATTTTGAGAGCGTAGAGGGACTGATATTTTGCTGTGCTTCGTGAGAGTGGGTGGAGCTAAAGAGCTCTCGGCGACTCTCTGATTGGTTGACTTTTTGCACAGCATCATGGTTAATGTAGTTTTCACCTCAAATTCCAGGGTTTAGCAGGGATATTTAAAAAACTGAAAAACGTTTGAAATAATGCTAACAAAAACATACACCATCGATCAACAACCATGGAGCTCGCAACAGGTCTGTTTTAAGTATTTGTATATTTTTTAAACCAAACCTACCTGCTGAAAGATGAATCCCAACACTGATTTCAAAGCAAACAAATAGACAAAGGTACAAGACTGGCTTTAATGAGGTAAAAAACTGCAATCCCATGAAGCATTATAAGCATTAAAAACTACGGTGCATTACAAAAATATTTTACCTTTGTTGATTTTAACAATATTTTACATTTATTACCAAATGTCTTTATATACACAAATATTGTGAGAGCGTAAAGAGGGTTATGGGTAATGTAGTTTTTACCACAGATTCCACTATTCATAATGAATCATTTAAAAATAAGTTGAAATAATGCAAACAGCTGGTTTTAAAGGGGTCATATGATGCTACTTTAAAGATCATTATTTTGTGCATTGTGACGTAGATGTGGGGGCGTGTTATAATGAAGCGTTTTACCCTGGTCTTCTCTATTAGATAGAATAAATGCTTTTGTGGGAGACTTTGAGCTTTGTAACTCTGCATGTCTTAAACACGCACAATCAGCTTCGCACCACACTAAAGAAAAGAAAAATAGAAACCACCTCATATGACCCCTTTAACAAAACAATATACTGTACCTCAATCATGGAGCTCACTATATAAATTAATGAAAAGTTAATGTGTAAATGCATTATTACGCAGTTTTGCCTCGGGGCCCAAATTTAAAATGGAGAAGAATATCTTCATTTTCTTCAAGTGTAAGTGTGTTTTTAAGTGTATTACCGTGTAGGACTCCACCAGGACTGTGGTCTCATTGGCCAGTTTCTGTTCCTGCTCAATGTTGTAGCCGACAAAACACAGATTCTCCTTCAACATCCGCACCGTCTCGAAGTCTGCTGTGTGGTTGAAGGCGTAGCCTCGCAGAAGCAAAAGCTGCATGGATGCATATAATGGATGAAAGATTTATTTCTGCTAACACTTGCCATATATTGGTGATCCTTGTACCAGATGTAGATCGACCTTTTTTAATATATATATATATATATAACAATAACTCTATATTCTAGTTTTACTCCATTCTAAGATAACTATATTAAAATGTAAAACATAAAAAAGCACATTGAACCCCACTGACTGAAGTTTGGGTAGACATGAGGATGAGTACTAGCCTAAATGATGAGTGGTTTTGGTTTTTAGTCTTCTAACATGTACTGAACTGGTAACATTGCATTGAGGTGGTTGTCGTCAGTTTCCATGGTGAGAAAAGAGTGTAAATGAAAGTGTCACCTTAATCAGATAGCGTGTGATGTCACGTCCTGCGATGTCTAAGCGGCGTGTGAGGTGAGGCAGAGAGAAGCCCTCATAAACGGGACAGATGTGAGTCACACCGTCTCCTGAGTCGATCACCACACCGGTCAACAGACCTGCCACACACACACACACAGGCTCAGGGTTGCCAGGTCTTTAAAACGGTTTTCCTGCAAACTTGACATAGAACACAACTGACTGAAATAGACCCAGGCTATGCTGATGAAATTTACCAATTTTATTTTCAAGCAGTGATAAAACTCTACTGGATGGCATGTTTTGAAGACAAATTGATTATGAGTGATTTTCAAATCCCGCCTTTTAAATCAAATGGACAATAGCCGATTGATAAAGTTATCGCAATGCTCCCTGAATAAAACAGCTTTAAACATGTCCATGATCATCTAAGGACCAGCATAAACTAGTGAATGACAAGCTTAAATCAGCATCCCAGAGTTAAAACTTAAGGCTGCAGCTGCCTTAAAAGCTCTGGTTGCCATATAAATGATTAGTTTCCTGAGATTTCTTAGAAAAGCACATGTGGATTGACTGGGAACATTTTTTTAACGCTACTTAAGCAGATACACTCAGAAATAAAGGTAGAGAAGCTGTCACTGGGGCTGTACCTTTTCAAAAGGTAGATGTTTGTAGCTAAAGAGTCCATTTTGGTACTTAAAGTAAACATATTTTAACCTTATGGGTACAAAGTAGTACCTTTTGAAGAGGTACGACCCCAGTGACAGCCTGTGTACAGTGTACAATTCACCCAGACATGAAAATTCAATCTTGAGTCATTCCAAACCCATAAGACTTTCGTTCATCTTTGGGAAACAGATTAAGATATTTCCTGATGAAATCTGAGATGCCCTCCATAGACAGTCCTACCACAATCAACGCACAGAAACATAGCAAGGAGATTAGTAAAACAGTCCATGTGACATCAGGGGTTCAACCATCAATTTACGAAGCCGCGGGAATATGTTTGCATGCAAAGAAACTATAATCATTTATTCTGCAGTTATCATTTGGAGAGGATCCCAGAACTGAATCAATGTGATGAGCATTGTTTACTGTCAGGATAAATCACTCATAGTATCCTAGCTGTGTATGCCGGGTCAGAGAACTCTCAGATTTCAGCAAACATATAATTTGTGTTCTGAAGATGAATGAAGATCTTACAGGTTTGATGTGAGGGTGAGTAATTAAAGGCAGACTGTTGATTTTGGGGTGAAGTGCCCCGGGATCTGCTTTACCCTGAGCGTAGAGAGTCAGCACGGCCTGGATGGCGATGTAGATGCCGTGGAACTGGTAGGTCTCGAACATGACCTCTGCGATCTTCTGCCGGTTCTTCAGCGGGTTCAAGGGCGGCTCCGTCAGCAGCACCTTACAGTCGGGAGGGTTGATGTTGAGCCGCTGCGGGCCGAAGGTGTGATCCCACAGGTGCAGCATGTCCTCCCAGCAGCGGACTATCCCGTTGTCCATGGGGTACGAGACCTCCAGCATGGAGCGGCACTCGCTCGCCTCTTCACCGACCATCAGATCCTGCAGAGAGAGAATTGACTTCACGAGTAATCTGGAATAATATGAAGACTACAGAGAACCAAGTGCAACAAGAGAAGTTGTCTTGACACGCACTTTAGGTTCTGACAGTCATGTGTAGTCTTCTGATGCCTGCCTTTTCTTTGTTATGTATACCATTTACATTCATTTGCAACAGTGTGGTGTTTGTCGTATGCTCTGATTTTTTAATATCCTTTGCATTGTGTCTCAGTCAAGCTGCAATAAAAAAGGAGTCAATTATTTAAGCATAAGGATATTGTATTTTTAATTAATCTTATATATTTTTAAGCGCAAGCAGTTTTATTTTTATTAAATTCATGTAAAATTTGTCTGTTTATTCAATTAATTATGGATTCTGTATCATGTACGCAAAAACAGCGTGTCATATGCACACTAACAAATTTCCGCAAAGTGCATTTAGCGAAGCAATATCTTTGTTTACATGGCATACTCTACACAGGAGAATTAATCATCAGCTAACGTCAAAAAAGATATTTTGTGATACATCTGAGAAACATAAATCTGCATTAGAATAATCGCTAAGCCAATTATCGAATAATATATGTATTGCTAATCTTACATTTTTGTTATTGAGACATTGAAACCGTCAAGTACAAGGGATATATTGCATGAAATAATATGGAATAAGCACTTATACTGTAAAAGATATATTAAAACAAGGAATATTTCAAAGCTATATAATAATTCATCTATAATGTCTGAGAGATGTTTTATTGCACTTTTGTTAAATGATGTGTATTAGTGTAGTTTATACTCAACATATACCATATTAGTATTATATATTTATTTGTATTTTGTAATTAAATTGTTTCAATATTATTATTTTAGTTGAAGTTTTAGTAGTCATTTTTATTGTTTATGTATGTTTTAAGTATTTATACATTATTTCCTTTAAACAGTTTTTTTATGTAATGTCATTGTTTAGGCTTTTATTGTTTATTTTCCTTTTTTAAATATGTTTTTATATTTTCATACTTTATAGCTTTATCTCTTTTGTTTGGCTGGATAACTCACCTTGATCTCTATATTCCCCACTTTTGTATCTGAGCGAATGATGGGACGTCCCACCAGGGCTGGGAAGATGTGATCGGGAAAATTAGAGCCAGCAAAGCCACACTTGACAAACTGCAGACATGATGAGAGAAGAGTGTTGTAAAAATCAAACCCAGTTCTCTTATACCTGTTCCAGCTTTGGAAGGTCATGCCACAGATATCGCTCTGAATTATCTTGTTTTGAGGAACTGCACCTTCCCCAACTTCCTCCTACCTTTTTACTAAACCCTGTCTAAGTTTCCAATCATCAGCCTCCAGACTAGCTCATGACTTAGAGAAGCACCACACTGACAAGCTTCAAAGTTTAAAGCACTTCCTTATTTGTGGCCAATAGCCATGTATTTTCCCCCTGCCACCTTTTAAGGTGAAGTGAACAGTGTTTGCGAGGAACGTGTTCAGACAGATTTCTGCAATGCAACAGCCCACATCAGGCATGCAACACTGAAGACATGGAAAGCAGTTTACATGTTTAACAGTTTAGTTTAGAAGCTTTTAAACAAGGAATATATTTCGTTCTAAGTTTCAGAAGTATAACAAATTCCCTTCAACATTCATTTAAACACAAATGTGACCCAGGACCACGAAACTATTGGGTACATTTTTCTAAAATGACATTTATACATCATCTGAAAGCTGAATAAATAGGCTTTTCATTTATACACGCTTGTTAGAATAGGACAATATTTGGCAGAGATACAATCATTTGAATATCTGTATATAGAGGGTGCAAAAAACCATGCATATGGTTCTTAGCCATGCATATTGTCAATCAAAACTGAAGTTTTAATATACTTATGCCAGGAACTTAATAGCTTAATGTAGCATTTGTAACAATATCTTTATTTAACATCCTAATTTTTGCATAAAAGAAAAATCTATCACTTTTGACCAGTTCAATTTGTTTCTGGCTATTGTTACAAATATACTTGTGCTACTTCGCACAGGTTTTGTGCTCCAAGCTCACATACAGTGTGACTGTTATGTGAGCAGATATATTTCGTACACATAGTTTAATAATGACGTGTGTATCTCTTACCCCCGTCCCATTGTCACAGACGACTACTTTCCTCCCGCTGCTGTCCATGCTGGTTCAGAGGAGCTGCAGGACTGTCAGTGTGTTGGGTGAGGATGTAGACGCCTGTCTGTCTCAGTCAGGCTAGTTTGTGAAGTGAGGTCAGATTTAAAGGGGCCGGTTTACCTGAGGAGGAACGTAGCTCCGCCTTCATTGCAAGACGTCAAATCCCTGAGCAAACACCTTTTATCATGCACAGTTACACTTTAAATATATACCATTTAATGGAAAAATACGCAAAAATCCTGCAGTAAAATCTGTTAATTGTTTATATATTTTATCAAATACATTATATATATACACTCTTAAAAAAAAAGGTTCCTCGAGGTTCTATATAGAACCCTGGGGTTCAGTACTTGGCCAATAGAACCTTTTACCAAAAAAATGGTTCTA
>JAUCMT010000134.1:4515140-4535277 GCA_032357475.1 Enteromius thamalakanensis
GGGGACACTGAAAATGTCCTCATAAAACACCTACATATTGTAATACCTATGTCATACCCATGTCATTATACAAATTTCTCATAAACCACATAAACCCGTCCACACACACACACTCAGCACGCAAACACGTCCAATCTGTTTTAACACTTTGAGAACAGACTGACTCCAAATCTGCTTAATCCTTCTCAGCTTCTTCAAGAGGATGAATCATAAGATGAAGATGGAATGAGTGTGTGTGTGTGTGTGTGTGTCACTTACTGACTTATTGATCGATACTTCGGTCAGTGAATGAGGCTGGAGCAGATCAGAGTAAAACACTTTCTTAATTGGCTTATAAATCCAATATTTCTGTGGTTTTCATTTCTCCTGTAAACTGTTAAACATGAGGGCTGATTTGGAAATTGTAAAACTTTTATAAACCTAATTATTTTTATTATATTTTATTATATTATTTTTTTTAAATATGCAAAACCTTTTAAAATAATATATATATATTTTTTAAAGTTAAAAGTAAAACATTATGTCTGTTTTATACATTTTAATTTAAATAATTTTGATGTTTAATTGATTCAGATGTTCTAAAGTGATTGAGTTAATTTTCTGGTGTGTATGTGTGTGTGTGTGTTTTTTTATTTTAGTGCGCAAAATTAATAAGTGCATTACCATAAATAAATACTGCTGTACTTGTCATTTATGTCATTATCACTTTTTTAAACATTTTGTAAAACAAAGTAAAACTTAAATAAATTAAACAAAGTTTATCTTAAATGAATTATTCTGCCATTTCTGTCATTAAAATAATACATTTAAATAAATTAAAATGCTAAATTGAAACCACAAATGTTTTCAATAATGTTTCTGAAAATTTTAACATGCAAACCCTTAAAAAAATAATCAAAGACAAAATAATAATAATAGGTGGCTTATCAAAAAATGAATAATGCTGCATCTGTCATTATTATTATTGTTATTATTTTTATCTTGCAAACCAACCAGACCAACAGCTTATAATACAGACAGATTAAAAATGACTAAATCAATCAAATGCTAATTGTATGCATAATATGCTTATTAATAATCACTCTTTGTTTATATGGGTTATGATGGGATGAGTACATGTATGAATTGTCTCTTCACATTATTTCCAGTCCTTGCCATGGAACCCCACTTGGCATAATTAATTAGGCTTAAATTGGGCTCCTTAACGTGGCCAGCGGGCAGAAGCCGCGGGTGGGATGGAGAATTAGCACGGCCTGGAAACCCACACAAACACACTTAACAAGTAAATGGGTGGAGAACTAATTAGTGTTATCTGCTTATCATGGAGCACCTCATTTACCCATGACAAGAGCGACACACAATCACAAAAATGTGCTTAAGGGCTGAAACACACACACACAGACACACACACTAATACCCTATTGCAAACAGCTAATTACAAACTTGTTTGCAAATCAATGGTGCGCTGTGGCTGTATCCCCTCCTCCTCGCCACACAGCAAACAAACGGCTGCTCCACTTCCACACCAACACCAGGAAACATAAACTCTTTTCAATCCGCAGAATAGGAAGAGTACACACACACACACACACACGTTTGTTTGGTGACCTGTGTTGTGTGTGTGTGTGTGTTGTAATTTTTGTCATTATCTTTTTAGATATGTTAAGCGCTTTTATCTGGGTAACTAATTATATATATATATATATATAGGTTTATTTTTTTTTATAATTAAATTCAAAATACTATGAAGTTGCTTTACTCATTTGGTAACTAATTATTTTTATATTTTTAATTTCTATATATAAGTATTTAAAATAATGCTGTGCAACGATTAATCAGATATGTTTATGTTAAGTGTTATTTAAATACATGTAAATATATACTGTATGTGTGTGTCTGTATATTAAATATACACAGTACAGACACGTACTTCATGTAAAGAACTTTTATTTTGAATGCGATTAATTGTGATCAATAATTGCTCAAAACTTATATAATATTATAATCAAGCATTTAAGCCCATTTTTTAATTTGATTTTATTATTTGATTTTTTATTTAACTTTTTACTTTCTTATATTTGCATTTCTGTGTTTTTTATATTATTATCGTTTGTAGGGCATTTTATTACACTGTTGCATTTATTTATCACCATCCCCTTTGATCTTATTCACAAATTATTCGCTTAATTTAAAGTTTAAGAGGTTTTAGGCTCTGGTGGTTATTAAAGAAAATGTTCTCAACCTGCCTCTTTAATCGAAAAAGCCAAAATATGTGTGTGTAGTAATCAGTTTACAATAGAAATATACCCAAGATGCTGAAATAAAACGAGCTTCACATTTCTGCTTTCAAAACAACTTTCCTCAAAGACTGTACAAGCAGGACAATACTTGTGGGTTTACAAACTGAGAAGTACAGTATGTCTAAATCATTATCTGTGGTTGTGTTGAACATGACTGTTGTTGAACCCTCAGACAGTACATGTCCCTCGGCTGGGGATCAGCTTACTAAAGCTAACCAGCGGAGCTAATTTAAGCGTCTCCATTCGTAAAAATAACTGGCAGTCAGTCTCCTGTTTGTTTGGTTGTTGGCTGAATGTGATTGAACTCTGACACAATCAGAGAGAACTCATCAGACCATCAAAAATATTACTCCATTAGAGGAACATTACTTTTTGTCATTGGTTTGTTTTAGAAGAGCATATTAACAACATGAGTTTAAAAGGTCAGTAAGATTTTGTTTAGTTTTTTATTTATATTCATGCACTCTCGGAAATAAAGGTACATTTTTGTACCTATTAGCTTCAAATATGTACACTTTAAGTACTTTGTGTAAGATTTGAAAAGGTGCGGTACCACTTTTCTACCTTTATTTCTGAGAGTGTTAAGGACAATTTATGTTATAAAGGATTTCTATTTCAAAATGTTGTTAAAGTTTTTTATTCTTAAAAAATAAATCATCAAAAAAGATTTCAAATCAGCAAATCAGAATGATTTCTGAAGGATCATGAGACACTGAAAATTCACAGGTATTAATCACATTTTAAAATATATTCAAATAGAAAACATTTTTTTTTAATTGTAATACTATTTTATATTTATATTTTTGCCTTGTTGAGCAGAAGAGATGTCTCATAGCCACTTCAAAAGATCAATAAACAAAAGTGATGATATATGTTATGAATGGCTTCTCTTGATAGCCTGATCATAACAGCACTAATAGTTTGCAGGATTTATTGGAGCTCAGGAATAAATGATTAGTATGATATAACAGGTGTTACTGGAGTTGTTTAGGAATCCTGCAGGGCTCATCCTGACGGCTTATTCTCACCTAATACTTTAATACTCATTAAGGCCTGCCTCTGTGACTTCCAGCATCACCCTGATCCGCTCACAAGCCCCGCCCATACGACCTGTCCGTCACAGAAGAAAAAATGACAGTGTTATAGTGGCTATATGAGTCCAGAATGTAGAATTCTGTTCAGCAGAGGAGTTAAGTGTCTTTAACATCTGCTTTAAAAATATGCAAATTATTGCCAGTGACATCAGAATGTCCTTTTGATGCTTAAAGGTGTTTCCTCCTTTCCGTCTCTCTTTTTATTCTCCTTTTCTGAATCATTTTTACTCTTCCTGCTATTTCTTCATTTGTCAAGTTTCAGCTGCAGAATTTCTTTTACATTTTAGCTCTAGAAATAAAATGCTACCTTCACAAAATGAATAAGTGGCAGTGCTATTAGACATATTCACATTTTTCAAAAAGGAAATAGTTTCTCTGTCACTCGCCTGTTGTATGTAAGAGAGAAAGAGATGAAGGTGTATTTTGTTTCTGTGTGCATTTAAAGCAGAATTCTTCATTCGCTCGATCCAGTTGTACTTTAAAGTGTTTTTAAAGCGTTGCGTCATGTGCTGAGGTGCGCACCTGGGCGTCCATCTGTGTTTGTGTAAAATCCAATGAAGCGCAGGCTATAATGCTGCTGGAGCGCTCTCCTGTGTCACTCCTGCTGTTTTAGTGTCGTCTTTCATTAGAGCTGCCCTACACATGATCACAGTATTAGCAGGATCGGTTTAAAACACCGCCAGCCAAAGAATCCAACAACACATGTCTCACTGCCCCACTGATGACAGACAGATCAGAGCTGCCTTTGATTGGGTGAGACGAGGAGAGTTGTACAACATTAACAAACCGGAAGGATAGATATAGATAGATATAGAGGCAAGGTGATATAGATATAGATATAGATATAGTGGCAAGGTGTGCACATATTCCATTTTCAGAGTTTGGATAAATCTTTCTACACCACCATTAGCATGAGGATGGTAGAAGGCAGTGCGTATATGGGCTATTCCCCTGGCAGCCAGATACGATGAAAACTCAGTGGAAATGAACTGGGACCGGTTGTCAGTCGTAATTGTCTGCCCATTGGGAAAAGAGTTGCTCCAGGAAATCAACAATTGCGGAGGCTGTTACTGAGCCCATGGGCACAACCTCAGGCCACTTTGAGTGGCGATCATACACCACCACTAGACACCTCTGATGGTGAGGAACAGAGGCAAGTTCACCCACAAATGTCCATCTGTAGATGCTCCCATGGTTTGGTGGGCCAGTCAACAGACTGCAATGGTGGTGGTGCTGAAGTGCCTGTTTTACCACCAAGGCGCGCAGTCACGTACAAAAGCTTTTAGCTCTCCAAACCAAATCTCTGCATCTCTGCTTCAGTTTAACTATCCCCACAAGACCCTCATGTGCTATTGACAGCACCCAGCCCCTAAGGGACAGGGGAATGACTGCTCGGTGCCACCGTGCAATACATGACTCAGCCCAGCATGTCAATTCTGCCCTGACTCAGAAGAAAGGTGTCAGGTCCGCACTTACCTTAGCTGGCCAGTTGTCCTGAATGTAAGTGCTAAGGGTAACGAACAGAGGATCTGCTGCTCTCTGTTTCTGACTTTAGCTGCTTGGCTGTGCTAGTTGGCTCCACGGCTGAACGTGACAGGAAATCTGCAACCGCATTGTCTTTTCCAGGAGTAAACAGCAGCTGGAAGTTGTACTGATTCAACCTGAAGACCGACAAAGTCTATTGCTGGCACAGCATACGCACATTTTTCATTGTCAGATTGTGCCCAGCCAGAGCTGAGATCACCCATCTGAAGCATTCATCATGAGTGGCCACATTCTTCCCATGTACTACAATATCACCCAAGTATACAGCCTTACCAGGGAGCCCTACTAGAACAGGAGCCATGATTTTCTGAAAGAAACTAGGTGCTGAACTTAGGCCAAAAGGAATTATTTCAAACTGAAACAACCCCATGTGAGTCACGAATGTTTCTGCTGTCCTCATGCAGGGGTGTCTGCATGTAACCTTGCTTAAAATCTAGCTTTTGCAAATACTGTTGAGCCATAGAAGAGTGTTGTAAGCTCCTCAACTGTTGGCAATGGGTACCACACCCTTGTTAGGTCCCCGAAGGTCAACACAGAGACGTATGCCCCCAGCCTGTTTTTGCACAATCACAAGATTTGAGACCCAACGGGATGCATCTATGGGCTAAATAGGATGAAAGACGAAAGACACTGGTCACAATTGCTGGATTACAGGTGGTACATCTGGGTTAAGCAGTGGTTGGTGGGAAAATTACATATTTCATAAAAGTTCATATTTTTATTCTGGCAGGTTAACTACTCCAATCACTGCAATCCTAGCTTAACCATAACAACGGAGCTTCAGGAGTTATTGTTGTAACTCCACATCAGAGAAAAAATTCTTGTAGGTGGTCATATAAAGCAATGATACTTTAGCTCCTGTGTCAAGAAGCAGTGGAATGCAACAGTCTTTAAGCTGCACACCACATGTACTGAGTGAGGGCCAACTGTATGAATTACTGCTGTTAAAGGCTGCGAACTAGACTTTGATCTGCACCACCTTGCAAAATGGTTGAGCTTTCCACAACGTCTACACTTTTGGCCGATGGCTGGGCAGTCTGGGGACCTGCCACAGTTGCCACATTTCCGTCTTTGTTGACTTGCCTGAGGCTGTGTTTGCTGGATGAGTGCACCTGTAGGCTAGAACTCCTCATCCATGATTGTATTGGCAGGCACAGAGTTGACATCAGTTTTAGCTGCATTAGTCTCTGTTATTTTAGCTGCACACTGTGTAGCTTCTTCAATTTGGAATCCCAGCATGAGAGCCTTATGCAGGGTGAGTGTTTCATCTTCCATAAGCAGCCTCTCTCTGACCCAAAAAGTTTGTCTTTTAAATGAGTTGGTCTCCAATTTTTTTTCTCGTGGAGAGCAAAGAAATTGCGTAGCTCAGCAAGGCTTTTCAAACAGACAGGCTGACTCACTCGATCGTCGGCATCTTTGTCTGAAATTTAGGCACTTCAACAGCATGCTATGAGTCTTTTGAAAATGTCCTTTTAGTCGTGTAACAGCGTCGGAGTATCTTTTTGCAGCACCAAGCGTCTGAAAGATCAGTAATCCCTCTGTGCCAAAACATTGAAGAAGAAGTGCACGCTAAGGCCTCATCCAAGCCAGTGGCTATGAGGTACGTCTGAAACGACACATACCAGCGCTCCCACGGCACAATAGGTTCACCAGCGTGGTGCAGAAAAGGCTCAGAGGGAGGCAAAGCCATCCTCGTCGCCAAATGTTTTGTTCAACAAAAACGCATACAAGCTGAGCCTCAGGTGAATGCTAGTTTACTAGCATTCGTAAGCAGAACGTAAGCAACAACAACACAGAATACGGCACAACTGTCGCATGCGCATCAGCATGACTTCACAACAGTATTACCACAACTGATTACAACGGTGAACAACTGGTTAGCAACCACAACAATAGATATCATACAATTGACGGATAGATAGAAAAACTCTTTGTTATAACTAAAGGTGTTGAATCTGTTAATTGGGTTTTGTTTGTTTTGAGTCGACACCCTTCTGTGCTCCATCAAGCATTAACCTCTCGCTTCAATCTGTGTTTACTGGAGTCAGTAACAAAATCTGCTCACACTCTCGTGAGTTGCGTCTGATGAGAAACAAATCGGTCAACCGGACGAGATGCTTGACCGAACCCCCTCACGAGGCCCAGCTGTCCGAGCCTTCCTTCTCTCCCGGCTCAGGGCGGCTAATCTCAGGCCTGGCTCCCTCCTGCTAGCGCTGCTGCTAATTGCTTGTGTCATAAAGCTCTGTGACCCAAATAAGCCTTGCTCCCCAAAGCTGCTGGGATAAGCCCCACTTTACCTCACCAAACCTGCTTAATAAAACGTCTTATCCACACCAACCCCTCACCCATCATGCCTTATGCTTCCTCTCCCACATTTCTTTAGGCAAGGTAAGTGAACGAACAAGAAGCTCAATGTGCAGAATATACAAACAGGGATGACAGACGTCATATGTTTCAGAGACATCACAAAATAAATCTTGTGCTCTTCTGTCAATTGCTTTGGATTAAAGGAACAGTTCACTCGTGAAAAAACAGGCTGTTCAGGATATGGATGAGTTTGTTTCTTCATCAGAACAGTTTTGGAGAAGTGCAGCATTACATCAGTGTCTCAGCAATGGATTCTCTGCAGTGAATGGGTGCCGTCAGAATGAGAGTCCAAACAGCTGATAAAAACATCACAATAATCCATACCACTCCAGTCCATCAGTTAACACCTTGTGAAGTGAAAAGCTAAAAGATAAGCAAATGATAGGCTATATAAAGGTATATATTTCCCTATAGCTGTACTCCTGATAAAAACACCTTTTACAAAATAGTTTCCATTTGATATGGAATAACACGTGACAGAAAAGCATCAACAGCAAAGTCAGACACATTTTGGCATCCTGACAGTTACCATAGCAACTAATTATTTCAAACAGTGTGAACATTCCAAATAGAGTCTTTAATTGCCGTTAAGAACTCCGTGAATGATGTAATGTTTTTCTACTAATGTTCTGTGAAAGTAAACTTAGATTGAAAGTCCTGTTACCATTACTTGTTATCTTCGTTAATTACTTCGAGAGAACGTTGGCCAAAGTTCTCAGAAGGTTTTCTGTAACATTTTTTATCCTCTCAAAGTTAATTGATAGCTACATAATTGGATATTTAAGAACCTGTTTAGTTCTGTATTTGTATTCGTTTAGCAGCAGATGGAAACTAAAATGAACTTTGGTTTGGTTTGGTTTGTTTGCGTTCTCCTCAGCATGGGGTTATTGATGCGTGTAAATGCTCTGTCTGATTCAAGAGCGATCCGATCAGAGGTGAAGAGCAGCTAAACCTTATGACACACAGACACCAATTCACACCAACACAAGGTGACGTAGCAAACTCGTGCCTCACTTAGACTCAAATCAAACAGGTCCGCCTGATTTTCTGCTCTCTAATTATAACTGTAAGATCGTGCCTTTTTTCCACACACAATCGTTTAGTCAAAGTTACCCAACATTTCAAACAGCATATGCCGGTTAAGTAGGTTTTGAAGCTGGGTCCTTTGCAAGCATGTGACCAGCATAAACCAGCAAAAAGACCAGCACCCCAGCGTCAAAACCTACCTAACCAGCATATGCTGTTTTTTCAGCAGGGCAGTCAGTCACAGCATCAAGGAATGTTGTAAGTGGGCATTTGACCATTTGTTTGTATCATATCTTTGGTCTAACAATGCACAACAGCGGTTGTAATGTACGTAATTTTGAGAACCCTAACACCAGCGTAACACAACACAGGTTGTTGTTTTGACATAACGCTTTTTTTTTACACAGCACAGGTTAAGCATGAAACAGCTAGAGGGCCGGTTGTCCCCCACCTCACACCTTACTCCCCCTACTGGCTCAGTTATTAAATGACACTCAGATGTTTATTAATGTAGACACTGCAACACATATGCGATCTGCCACTTGCTATCATTGGCTTTAAGTCTTTAGCCCATTGTTGTACAAAACAACTTGCCATGTTTCAAAGTGGTATTTCTTATCAAATTAAAAGATTTTGTATACTTCATAACGTCTTTATAACTGTTATACATTGGCCTGTAGCACAAATACCTTTCTGTTTACGCAGCTGCATTTTTCCTTCTTGTAAAGGAGAATGAACCTGAAGTCTCGCACATTCATAGGAACATAGCGAATTTCAGTAGGAATAAAAGTTAGATAGAAGGGAGTAGAAGTGTAAAAAAACGTGATTTAAAAACTGCAACGTTACTTTGATGAAATATGCATTTCGCCCCAGTTTGGATTATAGATATATATAATGTGCAATAATTCATCTGCAATATAAGTTAGACTGAAAGAGACCAACACAAATGTTGTAGATTTATTGTAACTAGATACAAAACAAACGTCAACAATGATAAAAACAAAAGAACTTCATTCAACAAGAACTAAAACAGCGTCAGTTTCACGTGTAATCAAATAATTAAGTGTCCACTTTACAATTTTATAAAACACTTTACAATCTTTTTCACAACAGTGTTCTTCCAGTGTCACAACATTCATGCTTTCATTACCACACAACACAGGGCAAACCAAGCTAAAGAACTCAAACCTTGCTTTTATAACAAAAAATTATTGGCAAAATAATATTCCAAATGCAAATAATGCAAAAAATAAACTTTCAATATTTTCACACCAGACAAAAAAAAAAGAAAAATATTATAAAATAAAAGAAAATGCAATTATATATTCCCAAAACAAAGGACAATATAGACAATCTCCATTTACGATATATGCATCATCTACAGTTGATGTAAATATCTGACATATACAGTATTGCCTGCTCAGTCTTATCATCTGCCGTCACTATACTGTACACTGCTGCATTAATCTAGGGTTGCTTAATTGTCATCTAGCCCTAATCCACAGTATAATTAAAACACTAATATGATTTTCAGACGCCGCTTCCAGTGTGTAATATCATCAGGATCTGTGAGCGTCCTTAGAGTTGTTATTAGCATAAAGGTGGCCTATCGACCTTAATATGTTAATAGCTTTACTACTAATCTCTGGGTCTTTACTAGACCTCGTCTCGTCAGTAACTCAAACACGCGTCACAACATGAGATATGTACTCATCATAGCTACTGCACGTTTACTGCGGGAAGGCAAGAACTGTTGTGTGCTGTTTGTTGTTAACTGATTCAAATCTATTATTTTAATCTCTTAGTGTCTGTAGAGTTCAATTAAAATACTTATTTTCTAGTGTTTTTCCCCCTTTACCTCAGCAGCACTTGCACCAAATCTTAGTGTTAGTCTCATCTATATTCTGAAGGATTTGTTTATATTTCAGTTGCCTACATTTTATTTTTAATCACATTTTTCTTATTCATATTAAAAAAAGAAACCCATGTTACCCATTTTTGGCTTTATCCAATGTTGCACGTTCTGGAAATAGAGTGTCTATTGAAATAGATAACGCCATGTTGAAAACTTGCAGTGCAAAAAAATGTTTGAATTCTTAATGCAATCAATCAGATATAAAACAATGGTGATATATATTAATGTTTTGTATTCAGCTGGGGTGTCTTGCCTTAAATTCAGGGAAGAACGTGGAAAAACATTGAAAGTGTACGATGAAGAACAGCATACAAAACAAATAAATAAATAAGTTAACTTTGAAGACATTTGTTTCTTGCGTTTAAAATCACAAGTAGTCACAAATGCACTATATAAATTAAAAAAGGAGCACCTTTAATTAGTGTCTTTCTTTAAAAGTGTGAAGGATGATGTCTTCAGCTGATCTCCGTTGACAGTTTTTGATGTTTGAAATGAGTGGAGATACAAAGAGGTTCTTGGTGTGAGTTTTGTGCGTCTGTGATGATGAAGTCTGGAAGAGGTTGGCCAGGATTAGACGTCTGTTGTTCAGCAGCGGTGAGGCGAGCTGGGATACTTGGCCTTCAGGCTCTCCTTGAAGCTGCGGAAGAGGATGCGGTTCTTGCGGTTCTCCTCGTCCTTTCTGCTGTGAAACTCTCCCTGGACCTTGAAGCCTTTGTGCACCACAAACGCATTGCTCACCACAGAGAAGCGGTACCCGGCGGTGTGAAGCTCACAGGCCTGAAGAGAGAAATCAATCAGTAGGTAACTCAGTAAATAAATGAATAACAAAAATATACTCTATTTACACTATATATATATATATATATATATATATATTTTTTTTTTTTTTTTTTTTTTTTTTGCTCAATTGCGCTTTTGTTGTTGTTTTTTACAGGGTAAATTCATATTTACATAATTTCTATATTATTTTATTATGCAATCTAATATATATGATTATATATCAATTGCACTTCTATTGTTCGTATTGTATGGATCTGCCAGATGACTAAATGTAACACTAATATATAAATAATATAAACATGTTCAACATATTGAACATAATAAGTGTTTATATTCGGACTATTTAGACTGGTTCAGGTACGCACCGCTGCGGAGGAGCCCAGTACCTGAGTGAAGTAGATCCGGCTAAAACGTTATATTTATTAACCGTAAAGTTACGGACTGCAGATTAACATGTATATGAGTGTGAGTGTTAATAAGCAAGAAGGTAGCTAACCAGACAACAGTGTTGCCAAGTCCACAGTTTTCCCGTGGATTTGAGCTACTTTCTTTAGTGTGTGTGTTTTGCATTTGGTGAATGGAGTGGGGGTGTATACGCTTCCTGCAGGAGTCCAGCTCTGCATGCTTCACCTGACTGATGCGGTTGAAGCCGTACTGCCTGAAGTTCTCATCGTAGAGAGGAACCGTTCGAGCGCCGATGTAGAAAGGCTCCCACGGATCGGCCCAGTTTATGGTGTATGCCACCTCCAGGGGCCCGGAGCTCCTGCTGGCCATATTGACCCACCGCGAGTAATTGGTAGGAGCCTGACAGCGAGGGCAAAGCTCTTCGTAGAACGGCCGCACCTCGCCCACCTGATACAGCTGCACCAGCTCCGCCTTCGTCGCAGGCATCTTACGAGTGTGTCTGATCTCGAACGCAGGAAGCACGAGGACTTCGTCCGCCGCCGGTTCACGCCTCATAAGCATGGTCACGAACTGGTGGTGCAGATTGGCGCTGGGTATCATGTCGATATCGATGACCAGGATGTAGGCAGCGTCTGAGCCACTGCGGGCCACATTTCGAAGAAGGTTATTGGGGTACGAGACATTGTTCCCAATCGCGTAGTTTTTATACTTGTCTCTGTGCGATTCGAGCTTGGAGAAGACGCCGGAGCAGCCCATCTCCTCCAGACCGGCGAAATGCTCTCGATCCTGGTCTGGGAAACTCGCCATTTCGCCCGAGTGGCAAACCAGATGGAAATCCACCAGCGCTTGAACCTGCGGGCAGAACAGGCTGAGGGCATAAGTGAACGCCGTGGCGAACTTGACATCTTGCCCGCTGGCGAATATCGCGATGGACAGCGGATTCTGCCAGCGCTCCAGCAAAGAGCTCAAATGGTGAAGGTTGTTGATGGTCGTATGCGTGGCCAAAGCCAGGTGATGCGATCTGGGATCCGCGCCTGGCTTTTGATTGGTTGAGAAGTCGCTTTTGATTAGGTTCTTATAGACACGGTACTGTCCACTCCCATCAAAGATCCCACCTGTGGATAAAGAGTACCTGAGATGTTCCCGTCTGGGGTTCTTCTCTACTTGGTTTGCGCTCTTTTTGGAGCCGAAGAGCTCTGAATACTTGTAGCGCTGCTGCTTACCGTGCAACTTTGAGAGGAAAGACAGATATAAAAGCTGCAACAGTGCAACGATGAGAAGAGCACTGAGCACCACCTTAAACACGGAGCATTTTTTAGAGAAATGCATTACAATTACTAGCACCTTTAGGGTAATGCTAATGAAATGAAGAGTGCTCACACAGATCAGCAAGGGTTAGCCAGCTATGCAGCCCTCATGACTTTTCAGTGATTTGCATTGCAGCCAGATGTAGTGCCGGTCAGATTAAACGGAAATTGACTTGCATGTTTGGATGCATGCATTGAAAAGACGCCTGTGAATAGCAGAAGAGAGACGCGTTCGTGGGGAGCGCACACACTGCGCATGGCGGCGCATGTTTGTTTACTGTTCCGGTTAACGTTACCGTAAACACCGTAAAACGGGCTCGGCTCACTACATGCGCTCTGGCGTGCCTGTTTGTGACTGTTTCGACGCCAAAACCGCTTCCTGTTAGTAACAGCCAGAGACAAATACCATTAAGCACATATTAGACATACAAAAATACACAATCCATGAGCTAAAAAGACATTTGTGTAGGATCAAAAAGATCGCTCATGTGGATGTGTGTATCAGACGAGGTGGCCGAGTGGTTAAGGCGATGGACTGCTAATCCATTGTGCTCTGCACGCGTGGGTTCGAATCCCATCCTCGTCGTATACAACTTTTCATTTTTGTTTCACGTTATTTAAAATGACAGACCGGAAGTCCTGCATTTTTTGGTGTATTACGTGCTGAATGTGCACAGCAAGCGCAAATTTTTAAAGTACAATGATGTTTTCGCACATGGTGCCTTAGTAATGTTTGGATTTAAATAATAAATATACAATTATAAAAATATTTTTAATAATGTAATATAGAACGTTTATCTCGATACGTTTTTTTTGAGACGCTGGAGACCTCTACAGTTAAGTGGGTGGAATTTCCTGTCGTAAAATTTGACGTAATTACATAGCTCTACACGTGCGTTTGTTGCTGCCGTAAAGCAATCTGTGTTTTCGCGAGTTGTCCTACCCGCTCGCCAGGCTTGCATTTTAATACACGTAATAGATAAGAGTAATTAAAACAAATGACACAAAACAAAAACTATATACCTGGAGGTGTTAAAATCAAATTTCCAACACTAATTCTGAAAAATAAATCGATAAATTAAAAGATAAACGTTCTTAATGCCTTCAATGCTAACAGTAATGATAGAGCTCAAGCTATTAAAAAATTGTTCTGTTTTAGGATTATTGTATATGAATCTGATATTTATATTAGTCAACCCAAACTTGCGTAGTAAACCTCAGAATAGAGAATTGGGGGAGTTAAAGAAAGAAACTGAAGCTGTGTTGACTTATTTGTCTGTGTAGCGTTAGAATGACTGAAATTACTAGTAAAAAACACGTACATACAGCTACTCTGAAGTAGTGTCACCCACATACCATACTATATGCATATGTTAATTGTTTGCTATCATGGTATATATTGCACAATATTCCATAAAAAACATCAATAGTTTTACAGTTGTGGTCACATACAAGTGGCTTTCAAAACAGGGACATCATTTACAGTACAGAGCTGTAAAATTACTTTCTCACATACTGCTCAATCAGAGTTCGGACTGCAATATAAACATTTAAACTTATTACAAACTTTAAATTAGACTCAAACCTCTTTTAGTCCACATTACAGTTTTAGAAACCACCGTTAGATTGAATAACAGCAGCAATATTATTTTGAAAATCTATAAAACAAAGTCAAATGTATTATTATTTACTTGCAATAAAATGACTGCACTTTTAAATTTTTCCACTGATCAACTAAATTAGCAACACATGCTCCAACAAGTGTGTGCATTTATTGACGAAACAAAACACGCCACACAGTGAACAGATCTTGCTGAATTTTGTATTTATAATTCAATAACCAAAACAACCACAAAAAGAAAACAAACATAAAAAGGCTTCATCCACAGGCGTACAGTCGTGACGTGATAAACGACGAACGAGTCGAGCTGCGGTCAACAGTCAGAGGTCCAGGGTACGAGACAGTCGCGCTCTGCACCAGATCTTACTACATACCACATCTCCCAAAGAAAGTGAAAGTCAAGCTTTTTTGAATACAGTGTATTGAAGCATGTTTTATGTGTAATAAACAGTATTTAAAGGCAAATAATGGAAAGTTTAGCTGATGCATCCTCACTGTGAATGTTGGGATAGGACCGGTATTGTTGTGGGTTGTGTTTCAATATCATGGATGTAGAAAAATGTGCATGAAAACCCAGACTTTCACTCTCTTTCGTGTTTAATGACCGGCATCTGTAAGACTAAATAGAAACATGCCAACTCAGTCTCTCCGCAAATATTAAAGCGCCAACGATTTCTAACCAGCGTTTAACAGATAACTCCACTAAGAGACGAGCACCCCGGCGCCTCCTTTAGAGCCTCCTCCTTCGCTCTCTTTGGCTTGACTGGCGTCCGCTTTGCCCTGTTTGTCGTCTTCTCCAACTAATCGGATGTTGTAGCGCTCGCGGTACTCCGTCAGCTCCCGCCCTTTCGACTGCATCTGTGTGTTCAGCGTGTCCACAATCTTCGTAATCTGATGGGAAGGAGGGAGGTGTTAATAACACATCAGTCATGACGAGGTGTGAGTCCAGAGTGCAGAGTCGTACCTGTTCTTTATTGTTTTCTAACGCAGGCAGGACTTCTTTGACCGTCCTCTCCACGAGGACGCCGCCGACTAAACGAAAGCACTTCCGCGACGGGTCCACTTCCTTTAGCGTGTCGATGACGAGGCTGTGAAGAACAAGAACAAGATCTTTAATTGATGGACTGGATTATTGTGATGTATTTATCAGCTCTTTGGACTATCGGCACTTCAGAGCATCGATACGAGAGGGAAGTCAGTTTTATGAAACACACCTGTGTTCATTGATCTCCATCTCAAACTCTGCAGCCTTGGAGGCCATACTGCGCTGCTCCTGACGCATCCTCTGGAAGGTAGCCACCACCTGATTACAACAAGCACAAACACGCATATTAATAAACTGTAGAAATAAACAGATAATTGGGAATCAAATATACAGGTGCATTTAGAAAATAAGTTTTCGGTCTCCTTCGGGGGAAAAAAGATAGCTAATATTATTTCATGGGGAAATTATGTTGTAATTGTTAATTGTTGTAAATATGTTTATGGTTATTTAGTTTCTTAAATGTTAAGAGGACTGAAATATACATATTCCTCATTAATTGATGACTTCAATGTAATACATATTTTTATATTTAATTATTAAAATTACGGTGTAAATAAATTATATATATATAATCATGTGATACAACTTAACATTAATATTTTATAATAGTTTATATTATATTTAAATATTGTGTCTGTGGTAATGTAAATATATATATCCCTGTATTTTAAATGTAGCTTTATTACCAAATACAAAAAATGCAATGCATATTATTAAAACTAACGCCAACCCACAATGCAGCAAATTGACAGGATACATGTTAAACATGTAAACTGTTTGTTTTTTCAATGTAGAGTGATCAGGAATGCCTCTAAATGTCCTGTAACAGCTGTATGACAGGAATAGGGTCAGATGATGCGCTATCCTTATAGAGTCAGGAGGGCATGTGCTAGTTTAATGGGTGGAGACATCCAGCAGAACGTCAAATACCCAGAAGATACAGATCCATAAAAATACAGTATGTTTTATCTCTCATGCAGCTGATCTGAAGTTTGCGTTGGCTACTACCAAAAAAGCTCGCGCCCGACAACAATGCACAGCCGATCTATATGCTTTACAGCTCATCTACAACGCGAGCGACGCGACAAAACCTGAGCACATCCATTAGAAAGCATTGAGGGGCGTCGGGCTCTCGCGGCTCTGTTGTTTACAGCAGACGCGTTACTTGCTCGTGGCGCAGAAGAAGCGTTCGTGGGTTACTGCAATAAACCCGACGCGTCGTTACCTGCTCGGCAGACGGAGCGGACTGCTTTCCGCCGCTTTTGCCGCTCGTGCTGATGCTACTGTTCGCCGCCATGATGAACTGCACACAGCACCGCAGTCAGGACCCCCAACGGTCACATGAGGGGCTGACCGCGAACACTCCTGACTGAAATTACCGCTCTCGTGGAATAGAAAGCGCTTTACGAATTTTGTAAAACACACAAAAAATACCCATATTCACCAGCGAGATATTTTAAACGTTTCGGATAATGGTATCTTACGAAGAGTAGTTGTTCTTTAAGGAAGAGACGCCTGGCGTCTTTAATCCCGCATTCAAGTCTTACCGAAGACGTTTATGTGATAACAATCAAAATCTTTTAAATTATTCGACTATATAAAGAATAAATGTATATTTATATATGTAAATAAAAATATAATTAAATATTTTTTCATAGTGATGACAACGACTCTTCTGGGATTGGTCCATCCCGCCTTGCGATGAGAAAAATAACATTTGCCACGTGACACGTGTTTCTGCGCAGTTTCTAAAATTATAATGATTATATCTGATTAATAATGCTGGTAAATATATAATGGTATTGGTGATAAACAATTTAATAAAAATGCAATGTACGTAAATGTAAGAATTATTAGCTCCAAAAGACGGTCCAATCAGAGGCGACAACCTTACGTCTAAACCGCGCCCACTCCAGTCTTGCGTTAGTGCTAATCGATCTTTTAATTTGTATCGCACGCGTCAAACATAAACTGTAGTTTATGACAAGATGACAGGGTTGTACTTTAACCCACATTCGTATTCTGTGATTAAATCCGGTTCTGTCTTCCGTGTTTAGTATGTCAGCTGCAGGGTTAGTTATTGCCTTAGCAGCGGATGAAATGAGCTCAAAGTGCAGCCTGTGATTAACGTTAAACAGAGTCCCTCAGTTTTAGTCGATGTTTCTGTTCTCCGTCCTGAGAGCCCGAAGGCATTCACTCGCAACGGCTCTGATCGCTCAGACCAGGTGAATGTTTCTGATTTGTTTTGTTTACCTTGCGGAGCGTAACGCTACTCATGTCCTTGCGTTTTAATATCAGATCCTCTGTAATGATTTGTGCACGAGGTTCTGGTGAGAGAGGTGTTAATCAATATGGTTTTACTGTATTTGTTCTAATTGCAATATAAATCAGCTATGACTAGCCTGAAGTTCTCATTAATGTCCTCAGGGAGGCGCAACAGAGACATCGAGTCTAACCACTGTAGAAATGGAAATAATACATTTAATACTAATGCATGTATTACTCATTTATATACGTGTGAGCTCTTATTTTCTTTAATGATATACAATAACTTTTTACCTTTTTGTATTTTAATTAATGTAGTAGGAGCTTTCATTAATATTTACAATATGGGTTACTATTTATAATATTTTTGTTTTGTGAAAAAATAATTGTAAGAAAAATATTGGTACAAAAATCCGTTGAACCACTGAATTAATATTTTAAAGGACAATTTTATTAAGTTTTTAATTTTTAGCAAACAGAGTGCTGCAAAATAGAGCTTTAACATTAAAAAATATATATTTAAAAAAGAATTTCATTCAATTTCTAAACTTTTCACCCATTATCAAAGTTTTAGATTATTAAGCAGTTTTAATAAACAATAAATCACATTTAATAGGTTATATATTATATATATTATTATTTTTATATTATTGCTGTGCATGTACACATCTCAAAATGTTTTGAAAAAGATTGTAAATATTATGCATAATGTATAAATTGTATTATATGATGTTATATTGTATTACATATTTTGAGATGTACGGTATTGTGTGATATTTCTGTATTTAAACGGTTAAAGAGAGCTTGTATTTTGGCGGGTTGAATCTGAGGATGTTTTTGGGCTCTGGAGATGGTAATACAAACACAGGTCCATTCTTCATTTTATTTTGTCAGGATGTCCTCGTCGTCATCACTTCCTGTGGTGGGCGTTTGTCAGATGACCTCCACCCCTGACAAAGAGGCCAACTTCATTGCAGGCTCGCGATTGGTGGAGCAGGCCAAAGAGGGCGGGGCCTGCATGGTGTTCCTGCCGGAGGGCCTGGATTACATTGGCTCGAGCCGAGACGAGACGCTGCAGCTCTCCGAGGGTCTGGACGGTGACATCATCAGCCGCTACGCACACCTGGCCAGGTATGACACACACACACACATACACACGCAGCACTGATGCACACGACTGAGCTCTCTGTGTGTGTTCATTGAAGGAAGCTGGACGTGTGGCTGTCTCTGGGAGGATTTCACGAGAGAGGACACGACTGGGAAACAGATCGCCGCATTTATAACAGCCATGTCATCATTAATGGACAAGGTACCGGTCTTACGTCTGGTTCTTTAAAAATGCAGAATTTACAGTCCGGTCTAAATACAGAAATTATTCATATTTGATATATATATATATGATATGTATTTTAGCTATGAGTCTTTAATGATACTTCAAATGTTTCATCAGATTTTATTTTAAGTCAGTAGCTGTTGCCAATAGCTTGAACAAATTTTACACCAAAATACACTCCAAAAATATATATATATATATATATTACAGTTATGCTAAATGTGTGTCACAGTCAGCAGAAGTGTGTGTGATGTGTTGTGTGTGTGTTCAGGCGAGCTGGTGTCTGTGTACAGGAAGGCTCATTTGTTTGATGTGGAGCTGACGAGTAAAGGAGTGTCTCTGAAGGAAAGCGCTTTTACCGTCCCCGGACCTCGTTTGGAGCGCCCCGTCCAGACGCCCGTGGGAAAGGTACTTCAGGCCGAATCGTCAGACACGATGTCCAGGTGTCCAGGTGTATGGTGATGCTGTAATGCTGTTGTGTTGACGGCAGGTCGGTCTTGGCATCTGCTATGATCTGCGTTTCCCTGAGATGTCCTCAGCGCTGCAGAGACACGGGGCAGAGATCCTCACTTACCCATCAGCCTTCACTGTGGCCACCGGAGCAGCTCACTGGGAGGTCAACAACACACCCCGCTGACTAACACACAGAGAGGGATTCGAAAAAAGGCCTAATTTGATGATGCAGAGGTTAAAGGGTTAGTTCGCCCATTTAAGACCTGAAGTTGTATGCAATCCTTACCAGCACTACAGTGTATACACACTGACGCACTCTGTGATCACCTCCCTGGTCAGAGTTCTGGCCGCTGGAAGTTTTATAAGAAAGTAGTCCCGGTTAGATTCCGGGGCCTCAAAACGGTGCGTTTTTATGTGAAAAAATTATATGCGTTTCAAAGCTTGATAAATTTGCATCACAAAAAACACTCTATTGTCAACAACAAACTATTTTCCTTCCATTTCCATCAATCCGCGCTGCTGTCAACGTCAACGCTGCGCACATTCCGATCCGCTGTTGATAGCGCAACTCGCTGATAACATGTCTGACTACGAAACTTCTGATGATGCTGTCATTGCCCCGGTTAGCACATTCTCAGTCTAGCCTAAAAACTGACCATAGCTTGAAAATAAACCTGTCGT
>JAUCMT010000134.1:4552378-4570264 GCA_032357475.1 Enteromius thamalakanensis
AAAAATAATTGAATAATAATTTTATATAATAAATTAAAATACAGATATGGTTTATAATAATATCTGGGTGAGGCTGCAGTAAAGCAGACTGAGATGTTGAATTGGTCTGTCATTCATAATTCATATTGGTTTCAACAGGAGAGACTTGTTGCTCTTGTGTGAGAGCAGTAATGCATTAAAGCAGGATGAAAGGTGCAGGACTTGAGGAATAATCCATCAGCGTTCCTCATATGTCTGTGAAATGGATTCTTATCCTTCACGATGTTTCCTGTAAGCGTGCTTGTGTTTCCTGCTCCTGCACCTCGTCACATGCGTCTTAACACACATTCCTGCTGAAACTAAGCCCTGTAGAGTCAGCTTTACATTAAATCCTGCGTGATTCAGTAACACACACACTCAGCCGAGGCTTGTGTGCAGCGGTCATGTCGTATGTAGGCTGGAAAATGTCACACGTATGCAGATGTTTCAGGAATTGCTCAGAGCTGCATGTTAAGGACAGATTCAGCTGTGGACGAGTGTGTTTGAGGAGTCTATTCTCTTTAACATTGGCGTTTTGAATTAATTGCAGAGCACTAATGTGGCAGACGGATGTTTATGTTTCTGCGCAGCAAAAACACACACAGTCTCTTACAGATGCTCATAACGTCTGGGGCTCGGTTGGCTCTGACACTGTAATGTTGCTTCCTGACGCCCATTGATTGTTGTGTAGCTCAAACCCAGCAGAGGCTGAGTAAAACACTTCTACACCCGTGTTCTGTCAGTAGTTGTGCATCCACTGATTGTTTGAGTCCTTTCGTCATCTCTCAGATTTAAAGATGTTAGAAACGCTTTGGGATGGTGTCTCATCTCTGCTGACTATGAACACACTGCACATGTTTATTCTTCATCACATTTGCCTTTCTTTTTCATCTGAAAATCCATTACAAAGAATTAAATTTGATCGCAATTCTGTATATTGTCTCATTGCTCTTTTCGCCGTGTCCCAGAGCTGTGAGACGAAGTACACCCCAATTACAGACTTCATCACTTACACACTGCTGCTTTTTGAGGAAACTGATCTTGTTTCAGCATTTTTTGGATGTTTTACCTGAGCGACAAGTTTAAGAGAGACTAATGAAATATATTAAATATAAAACTAATAATTAAATTATTATACTAATAATAAATAACAAAACAAGCTGCTAATATTAACCGAAAACTCTACAAACATTTAAAAATATTTATAAAGAATTAAAATAAATATTTGCTGTTAGTTTTACTGACATTGTTTATTTTACCATAAACAAAAATCTAATAATATATAATGATAAAATTATAGTAAAGTTAACGTTCATTTCATAATAAATAAATTTCGATAAAATCAAATGTTATAATATTAATATTAGCATTTTTGTTGTTCTTAAATTTAATCTTTTTTTACTTAAAAGGAGTTAAATTTGGTCTAAAATGTGAGCTGTTTTGTTTTTTTTGTTTTTTTTTTTTTACATAAAATATGAAAAGATCTGCCAGTGTTGACTAATCACTGTAATTTACATTTTTGTATATTTTACCTGGAAAATAAGCTTAAGAGTGACTAATTACGAGCTGTAATCATTAATGAAATAGCTATAATAAATAACAATTTTATTTTATTAAAATAAAAAAAAATTGGCTGTTGATTATTAATTTTAATGACATAATTTTTTTACTAGCATAAAACCAAATAATACATAATAGAATAATAATAAAGTAAATAATATATAACAACAAAATCGTATTATTACTGTGCAAATAATTTGTCTTTTTTAGTTCAGTTTAAAATGAGTTGAATGTGATCTGAAACGTGAGTGTGTTTGTTTGTATGTAAAACTCATCATTCAGAATATTAACACTGTTGTGCTGTAGATATAATGTTAATGCTTTGTTTGTGCTTTATATCTGCTGGACGTGTTTCTGCCAGTCAGCACTGCAGCTCGTGACGGGCTCATGTTTGCAGTGTTGTAAGAATCAGAGACCGTTTCTTTGCAAAAACTGCACTAAATACATTCCTCTGCTTCCTGTTCCCTTGGTTCTTCTCCGAGCGTAGCATCTGCAGAGGAAGCAGCTGTGGAGCTCTTTCAGATCCTCACGCGGTGAAGTGTGAAGGAGCCGGAGGGGTTCATGAGTCAGCAGGGCTCCGAGCTTCTGATCGTCTCCGCCGTTTGCTTCAAACACGTTAATATTGCTCCTGTGAGGACCGATGCGGGACATTGATAGCTCATGATCTTCAGTGTCATATTTACAGATATTAATAAAAATAATAATAATATTGATAATATAATAAGCTAGTAGTAGTATTAGCATATTAATAAATACTTATTATTATTCAAATAAATAAAATGTTAAATAACAGCTATTAGCAGAAAATTAGAAATATTAATGCTAATTAAATAAAATAATAATGATAAATTAAATAATTAGCATAAAATGACCAGTTAATATTAAAACAAAGCAAGAATATTAATAATAATAATATTAATAAAGTATTAGCTTAACACACTCTAAATGTGTAAATTAAACAAATTAGACAATTAATATTAACACAAAACCATAATATAAATATTTTTATAATATATAAGCAATATAAATAAATAATAAATAATATATAAATAATATTTTCTAATATTAAAATGAAATAAAAATATTAGGATATTTGATTTAATATTTATTAATAAATATTTATCAATGCAAACTTTAAGTGATCTTAATTATGGTTACATTCTATGTTAAGGTTAATTATACTGATATATAGCATCAATTTAACTGGTTCAGCATTACTTCTTTCTAATGATGCGTAATTTGTTGTTTTTATAATATTAAATACATTTAACGTGTAACAAGTACACATTAAAATAGTGTTATTTATTATTAATCATTATTAACAGTAAGAATGTTATTTATTGACATGAATAAAAGTATTAAAATAAAATAGCCATTAACTGATTATTACTATTACTAAAATGGCATGAATAGCATGTGTTTTTTATTAGTAACGCATATTTTCACTGTATGCTGGTTTTCTCTCATCATGCATGCGTTTATATTTGTAACCGTGAAGTTTCTGGTCTTGCAGTGTTTTTTGCGTGTAAACTGGTGAGGTGTGAGCTGTGTTTTTAAGACAGGGGAAGTGTTTCTCTTGAGTCTGTGCCGTTGGCTGGCGTCTGGCTGGATCTGTGTGGGAAAGCTGATTAGCTGCTGATTATCAGCTGACGCTCTGCAGTCATGCTCTCAGACGACCCAGATCTCAGCCTTCATTAAGCGCTGCCAACACAAAAAGCTGTTGTAATAGTTTGTTTTAATTCACTAAATTCATGATGCAATGATTATGTATCAATGCTTATGCAGAAATCTGGTGACAGATATTTTTGAATCATGAAACAATTGTTGTTGTTGTTGTTGTTCAGAGCTAGAAGCTTCCTCCGGGGGAAAGTCCTTCCCCTGTCAGTCTCTCACATCAAAATCCACCAAATATATTATAGTTTGATCTGTGCAGATTTCTCTCCGGATTCAGACCGTCTTTTCACTGGAGAAAGCATTATTATGGATTATGTTTTAGCCAGACAGTTTGAGGATAAAAACATCTTAATGATGGATTTGTTTCATAGCTTTTCACTTGAACTGCAGGACTGGAGTCCTGTAGATTATGGTAATGTTTTTATCAGCGGTTTGGACTTTGTTCTGACGGCACCCATTCACTGCAGAGCATCCCTTGCTGAGCAAGTCAATGAAATGCTGCATTTAAAACCCAAAAATGAAAATGTGATGTTTATCTGCTGACCCCCAGGACATACAAGATATGGGTGACTTTGTTTCTTCAGTAAAACACAAAGATTTTTAGCTCAAACCGTTGCAGTCTGTCGGTCATATAATGGAAGTCAATGGGCACCAAACGCTCCAAAGCTCTGAGATATAACAAACATACAAACTAGGGTTGGGTTGATAGACGATGCCTGATAGACATCACCATGCGATCTATGGTAGCAAATCTTTGCCATTAATAAGCGAGCGCACCACTGATGCTGGCGATCGCGGTAAATCACTTCCGCGACAGGAAAACAGATGTACATGGGAAGAAACGGGGCCCTCACACGCACTTGATGTGTCATCCACGCACAATTCAAGCACTCGCGTGCGATCACTCCTGTGCTCAATCCTCTCTCACCTGCTCGTTTGTCAGTCGTGGGGCGGGATCTGGTGTTTTAGTTACAACTAACCCCCCCGCCACCTATGTCGCGACGTTTCACATTAGACATCGCACGATGCCAAATTGGTCGGCATCGCCCAACCCTAATACAGACAATAGCTTGTGGCGAAACATTGATGTGTTAAGACACAAAACGATCACGTTTTCGTTTTTGGGTGAACTATCCCTTTAATAGAATCGCTCCGAAAGCCTGTGAATCTAAACGACCCAACGATTCGCACCGGCTACGGCTCGTCTGAAAGCAGTTCCTTAATTCGCCTGTCTGTCCGTGTGTGTTTAGGCTCGAACTACACCATGTCTAATGGAGGTGGTGGAGGCGGAGGCGGGGCCAGTAGCTCCACCCACCTGCTGGACCTGCTGGAGGAGCCCATTCCAGGCGTGGGAACCTACGACGACTTCCACACCATCGACTGGGTGCGAGAGAAGTGCAAAGACCGAGAGCGACACCGCAAGGTAACACCAGCTGCTAGCTTTGAGCTTCTGTGGCGTTAAGTCAAACTAATACTATATATATATATATATATATATAGCAATATAATTACTTACTTTAATATTCTATTGAATTAAAAACTTAAAGGAACCAGATCATAAGATAGTTAATTTATTTTTTAATAATCTGATTTTTTTCATTAATTTATTAATGATTTAATAATTTATTTATTATTATTAACAGTCTGATTTAGGTAATTTATTCATTTAAAAAATGTTGTTGTCGGTTTGCATTCACTCGTAGAAACGTAAAAATAATTTAATTGATGTGTTTTGTATTTATGCTTTGTAATATATATATTAGAACTTATCTATATGTCTTTCATTATTTATTAAAAATTAAATAATTAGTTTTTTATGTTTTTACAGATTTTTGGCAAATTCATGTTGAATTATTTTGTGTCTAAATTTGACACATTATTTTTTTTACATGATTTGTTTTTTAATGTGCATTTATTTCCATGAGGAAACTTAATGGATACAAAAAATAGGATTAATCATAGCGAATAAATACAAGAAGAAGTGCATATTATATAAAGTTTGGAAATCAGTAATACATCAAATAGTATCATCAGTATGATCGCTGTAAACCGTAGATGGGTTATTAATGATATCTAATTCAAATATTGAACAGTTCATTATAAATATGAATAAATGTAATAATAATTTAATAACTTATTATGTTTGTTACGATGCTGACACTAAGTTAGACTCATTTTCTAGAGCATGTTTATTCAGGCACAAAACATTTGAACGGATGGTTTTTTTTTTTTAAGGGCAAATGAACTTCCTGCGTGTGCTTTACAAACTGACCAGCTGCAGGAGTCATGTCATCTCCTCTCACTCCTGTTTTCTGCTTCTGTGTAGATAAACAGCAAAAAGAAGGAGTCAGCATGGGAATTCACCAAGAGTCTGTACGATGCCTGGTCTGGCTGGCTGGTGGTCACGCTAACAGGACTAGCATCAGGTAAACACACACACACGGTTTCTCTCTAGCAGCTGTTCTTTCAAACTCTATTTCACATGAGTTGCCCACTTCTGCTCTCTCTCTCTCTCTCACACACACACACACACAAATGGAAACTGTTCTGAGGTTGTCAGACATTAGCTTAAGCCACACTGTCACTCAGGATATAAATGATTAAAAAGTGAGCGAAGCTAGTCTGCAGTAGAGAGAATCACAGAAGATCTTGGTCTCTATTTATCTCTAAATTCAGTCCCCAGATGATCTTTCAAAGGACTCCTAACCAGGAAGTGTTCTGTTCACCGACTGCAGCTGTTAAACCGGTTCAGACACACGTCTCTCTCAGCTCGTGCAGCAGGACTCAACACTGAGAACACTTCTGTTTTCTTACACTGACCCTGCTATGTTAAACTCTAAATAAAATAAACTCTTATGATATCACAGCACTAACAAATATAAAGATCAAACATTATCAAAGACCAGTGAAGCAGTAGCACAATAAATAAACAAATAAAAACACATGAAATGATGCTTTGGGTGTTCAGCTAAACTAAATCAAGTATGCATCAACATTGCTCTCATCTCTGTGTAAAATTGAAATAGATTATTGTTAAAGCTCTTCAGCTGATTAACATCAAAGACTGCATTCGTTTTACAAACTTAACTTTTGAATTCAAAATAATTTTTAAAGTTGCATTAAAATGATACACATGCAAATTAGATGCAGGTGTTTCATCAAACATGCACATACAGGAAATAACATGTTCCTCCACAAACCTCAATATAGTGGTCACTACACACACACACACACACACACACCTTTGAGCTGTTTAATCTTCTGAACACATTATGCTGAACTCAGCTTATGTCTAAATTCCCCCAAAGCTTATACCGTGTCCCTGTGTAACAAATTAAATATGAAAATAGTTTTTCTTTTTAATTGTTGTGAATAGTAACATATTTTAGTATCATGTTTTATTTTAATGTCTTTTGAGTTTAGGCCATTTTTATGCTTTGTTTCTGTCACACCTCCTGTATCATCAGATCTTTAATGTCGTAAATTGCATGCACAGAACAAAATATTTTATTTATTATTTTGAATTATCTAGTTCCTCAGTACTTTAGTTTTTCTAAACATCTTACATTTCTTGATACTTTATCAAAACAAGATAATACTACAGTGTACTTCACCAAATGTTAGTGAAGTCTATATGATATTTAGCTTCACCTGTTAGTGAAGTCTTACACTTGTAATCTATATTTTAATACAGTTTTTTTATGACAGCCACCATGTAAATAAAATATAAAAACTGTAACAATCAACAATTAGATGAATTTAACTTGTTGTTAATTGTAATCTTATAGCTCCCTATAATTTAGAGCAGAAGCTGAGGTAGATTATTTTTTATTTAAATTGTATTTTTATAAGAGAACTCATATTTGCATTTGTTTAAAGAAAGAGCAGTTTGTTCAGTAAAACATTGTTTTGTGTGTAGATATTTATATACACTGCTCAAAAAATAAAGGGAACACTAAAATAACACATCCGTCCCGCTGCTCCGCTAATATTTGGTGATTTATATATTGTTTTCTACATCAGCTCTTTGTGAATTGCATGAACCCCGATCATCATCTTCCTCATTGTCTCAGGAGCGTTAGCTGGCGTGATCGACATCGCGGCAGACTGGATGAACGATCTGAAGGAGGGCGTGTGTCTCAGTGCCATGTGGTTCAATCATGAGCAGTGCTGCTGGGACTCCAACGAGACCACCTTCGCCGAGAGAGACAAGTGTCCTCAGTGGAAGACATGGGCCGAACTCATTCTGGGTCAGGCCGAGGTCAGTTCAGTTCACCAGGGAGGCTTTAAACTGATGTGACCGTAAAACATTTATAATGTTACAACACAACATTGAAAAGATGATCAGAAATGTTTCTTCAGCACCAATCAGCATATTAGCCGAACACTGTTTTGTCAGTCGTGGGGCGGGGCTTGGTGTTTTAGTTACAACTAAACCCCCCCCAAGCGCCGCCTACGACGACGATGTCATCGTCCATCACAATGTTTCAAATTAGACATCGTATGATGCCAAATTGGTGGACATCGTCCAGCCCTTAAGCCCTTGTAATTGAATGATTGCTGTAAGGATGTGAAGTGACTTTCAACCAGCAGAACAAGAAATGTTTCTGAACCAAATCACCTACCCTGCCTTTAAAACAGGTTTCACCTCATATTTGATTTATTTGGGGACCAGTTTTTCTAGTGGGACTCTGTTGACGTGTTACAGGCTGAAACATTTAACATTTTTATATTATACTTTTTTTATAACGATATATATTTTAATACAATAAATAACTGTAACGTAACAATAACCAAATGACTAAACAAGTCGACAAATCATAAATGAACCCAGTTCAGGAAAAGTTTAGACGACAGCAATATTGATGAATATATTTTCACATGGGATATATAGTATTATTATAAATTGATTTAAATGTATTTTTAATGAAATCAAGCAGCCGTGGTGAGCGGAGGAGTCGTGGTTTTGTTAATCGCTCTGGTGTTTTGTGGTCTAGGGTCCAGGCTCATATATAATGAACTACTTCATGTTCACGTTTTGGGCGCTGTCCTTCGCCTTCCTGGCCGTGTCTCTGGTGAAGGTGTTCGCGCCGTACGCCTGCGGCTCTGGGATACCTGAGGTAATGCTCCTACACTGATCAGACATCGCCTTCAAACTGGTTTTACCTCTTATTTCACAAACAATGGGATATTTGGGCTACCAGTTGTGCTAGTTATTGATTTATTAAAAAACATACCATAAAAACCTTGCCAGATGCTGCATTAATAGAATAGCTGTTTAAATGGTCTTTAGGAGTGCTTTATGCATGTAATGTGTGGCTGTAGTTATCTGGTGAGTGTTTGTTCAGCAGATTACTGTGTGTTCTCAAGAGCTCAGGTGACCGATGACAAGGAGCTCCAGCTCTGATTTTCTCTGTTTCTATGGTTACCGAAAGTGTTATGCAAGTTTTACAAGCGCTCAGTTTAGTCCCGAGCGGTTTTGTTCTGTCAAACAAAGAGAAGCCACTTTCCATGAATAGTGTGCGATGCTCTTGAAAGAAGGTGTGTAACCCTTCAGAAAATCTTACTTGTCCACATTTATATTTCTTCAATGATTTCAAACCATATAAAATAATTATGTTTTTAAATGTATATATTTTTAATATAACCAGGAATTCATAATTGATCATCTTTTTTAGTGAATGTTTTTATATTATTATTTATTTATATTATATTAATTAGGATATTTAGCCTTAATATTCCTAAATAAATTAGACGTATTTCCTTTCAATTAAAGATAAATATTTGTGATTATAGAGTTATTCAACTAATAAAAAAATAAATATAAAAAATAAATAAAAATATATATAATATGCATATTTAAAAAAATAATATTTAAAAATATAACTACAATTAAAATAAGATGAGAATACATATATAAAAACTACAATATTGTCTTAATACAAAAACAACACTATTTATCCTTTCATTTCACTGGAGAAAGTGTCAAAATAATATTTCTTGGATCAAAATTTTAAGCAATATTTTTTTTTATTGTTTAAATTCTTTCATTTTTTAAAATTGTTTAATTATGTAATTTAACTGATGAACATTACTTTAGTTAATTAGTGCTGGGCAGTGATTCATCTCATCCAAAATAAAAGTTTTTGTTTGGGTGTACTGTATTTATTATATATATTTAAATACATACACATGCATGTATGTATGTAATAAAAAAAATATATATGTTTTTATATATATATTAGTAGATTATGAGTGTAATTATAAATGTGTGTGTGGATATATGTACGCACACATTTATTGTGTTCACAAAAGCTTTTATTTTGCATGATCAATCACGATTAATGGTTGCCCAGCACTATAATTAATTATTAACATATTTAATAATTGTCACAACAGCAGCTATCAGGCTGTGCGTCTCTAATGCAGTGATATCAAGAGGCACCAGCATTTTCAGCTGAACATGGCAGATGATATTTGATGGTTACTCGTGTAATAGTTGCTCATTAATGATGATCCTACCCTCCTCTCTCTTACGTCCTGCAGATCAAAACCATCCTGAGCGGATTCATCATCCGGGGGTATCTGGGTAAATGGACGCTGATGATCAAGACGATCACTCTGGTGCTGGCCGTGGCGTCGGGGCTCAGTCTGGGGAAGGAAGGGCCGCTGGTTCACGTGGCCTGCTGCTGCGGGAACATCTTCTCCTACCTCTTCCCCAAATACAGCAAAAACGAGGCAAAGAAACGAGAGGTGAGACCTAGCTTGATTCTCTTCAACAGAAATCCTCTGTGTTTCTGCCGTCCGTGACTCTGTCTCTGGACACAGGTTTTGTCGGCGGCGTCGGCTGCTGGAGTCTCTGTGGCTTTCGGAGCTCCGATCGGAGGAGTTCTGTTCAGTCTGGAGGAGGTCAGTCTCATTCATCTCATTTAAAATACAGTCAAATATTTTTAGACCACTGTTTTCTATGTGAATATACTGTCAAATGTAATTTATTGCTGTGATCAGAGCTGAATTTTCAGCATGATTACTTCAGACGTCTGTGTCTCGTGATCTTCCTGATTTGTTGATACTTAGTTAATTAATGAACTGTATTGTAAATTGTTGTGTAGTTGTGTTTGTGGCGATGTATGAGTCCAGTAATGACCTGTGTCTCTCTCAGGTGAGTTATTACTTCCCTCTGAAGACTCTGTGGCGCTCGTTCTTCGCGGCTCTGGTGGCGGCGTTCGTGCTGCGCTCCATCAACCCGTTCGGGAACAGTCGTCTGGTGCTGTTTTACGTGGAGTACCACACTCCCTGGTACCTGTTCGAGCTCTTCCCCTTCATCCTGCTGGGGGTGTTCGGGGGCCTGTGGGGGGCCTTCTTCATCCGGGCCAACCTCGCCTGGTGCCGCCGACGCAAGTCCACACGCTTCGGTACGACAGCGCTAAAAACACACCTGCATTGTTTGAGTATTACTCTGTTTAACTAATGTTTTCAGCTAGAGGATTTTTCTGTTTCCATTTTATTTGAGTAAAGTTATTATGTTGTGTGCTTTTGTCATTTTTATTTAGTATTTTTTATTTTAATATGATTTTAGTCATTTTTATTTTGTGTTTTAAATATACTTTAAGTTGATGATTTTGTAGGTTTATTGCATAATTATATGTAACCTTTTAGTTTTTGAATTTTATTATTTATTTATTTATATTTATTTATATATATGTGTAAAACATTTATATGTGTTATCAAACGATTAATTGCATTCAAAATAAGTTTAATGTAATATGTGCATGTACATACAGCACACACAGAACACACACATTATGTGAGCAAAAACTTATTTTGGATGCAATTAATCATTTAACAGCGCTATATAATATATATAAACTTTTTACTATACTACACTATATGATATATATACATTTTTATTTATAATTGTCTATAAAAATATTTTTTCTTTTGTTATTTTTAATATTTTAATATGCATATAGTCACTTTTTTTGTTTCCGTCAACAAAACAAAAATATTTAATATTTAAAAAAAAAATTTAAATACTGTATTTAAACATATTTTTACATTAAACAAAAAAATGGTATTAGTAGTATTTTCATAAATTATAGCTAAAGTTTTGCCATTGTATTTTATTTTTGCTAGTTTTTTTTTTTTACATGCTTGTTATTTTTAGTTAAATTTATATATATACACAAACATGCAGATACTTCTGTTAATTTTGTTGTTTTTGTTAATAAAACAATATATATATATTTAAGTTTATTTAGTTTTAGTTTTACTTTAAATTATTACATTTTATTTCGGGCAACATTTTATTTAAAGCAATGCAGCAACCCCAGTGTGTGTGTTTTAGTTAGCTGTAATGACCCTGTCTAGCGTTTGTTTTGATTTCAGGTAAGTACCCGGTGTTGGAGGTGATCACGGTCGCTGCCATCACGGCCATCGTGGCGTTCCCGAACCCGTACACGCGGCAGAACACCAGCGAGCTGATCAAGGAGCTCTTCACAGACTGCGGGCCGCTGGAGTCGTCTCAGCTCTGTCAGTACCGCAGCCAGATGAACGGCAGCCAGGCCTATCCTGCGGGATCAGACGCTGCCGCCACCCCCGGAGTCTACTCGGCCATGTGGCAGCTCAGCCTGGCGCTCGTCTTCAAAATCATCATGACCATCTTCACCTTCGGCCTCAAGGTCAGAGTCATCAGAGCTGTGATGCCACTGTGGTGCAGAACCAGTGACATCTGGAGAATATTTCACTTCTGATGTTTCAGATTGTGTGTGACTAAACGAACTGAACGTCTTTATTGCATGAATGGATGTTTGCTGTGGTCAGGTGCCGTCCGGGCTGTTCATCCCCAGTATGGCCATCGGGGCGATCGCGGGGCGTATCGTGGGCATCGCTGTGGAGCAGCTGGCGTATTATCATCACGACTGGTTTCTGTTCAGAGAGTGGTGTGAGGTCGGCGCTGACTGCATCACGCCGGGACTCTACGCCATGGTGGGAGCCGCGGCCTGTCTGGGTGAGTAGTTAAAGCTGCTGTATATACGTTTTTTTCCAACGGCTAGCTGTGAAGATATTGAAGTATTGTATAACAGTGGCAGCTCGTAGCCGCTTTCACTTTTTTAAGAGTGTGCTGGAGACCCTGCTCTGGTGTTCGTAGGCGGCGTGACTCGTATGACGGTGTCTCTGGTGGTCATCGTGTTTGAGCTGACCGGCGGTCTGGAGTACATTGTTCCCCTCATGGCGGCGGTGATGACCAGTAAATGGGTCGGCGATGCTTTCGGGAGAGAGGGGATCTATGAAGCCCACATCCGTCTGAACGGGTACCCCTTCCTTGACGCCAAGGAGGAGTTCACACACACCACGCTGGCGAGGGAAGTGATGCGTCCGCGGCGTAGCGACCCCCCACTGGCGGTGCTGACGCAGGATGACATGACGCTCGCCGAGCTGCAGAACGTCATCAACGAAACCAGCTACAACGGCTTCCCCGTCATCGTCTCGAAGGAGTCGCAGAGGCTGGTGGGCTTCGCTCTGCGCCGGGACATTACCATCGCTATAGGTGAGACCTTCGCGCTTCGCTTCGGTTCTTACTACACAGGAAATTACACGAAGGACTTTCATTTTATCTGTTGAGTCGCCATGAGTATATTTTGAAATAATTAATTTGCCGCATCATTACTCCAGTCTTTAGTCACATGATCCTAATATTTAGTGCTCGAGGAACATTTCTGATTATTACCAAAGTTGTGCTGCTTCATGTTTTTGTAAAACATTTTATTCAATTATTTATTAAAGCATTTCTTTTAGCATTAAAAATGTTATACTATATATATTTACTGCCACTTTTGATGTTTAATAAATCCTTGCTCAATTATTATAATTTTTTTTTTTCGGAATTAAATTAAATTTAAATTAAATAATAAAAAATCCAAAACTATTCTGACCATTTTTTTAATATATATATATATATATATTTTTTTTTTTTACAGATTTATTTCATTTATTTCTTTTTACATTTTAGGGCCAATAAATAACCAAAAAACCTAGTTTTACTGACCTCAAATTTTTTAAATGGAAGTCTTTATGGAAAGGTGTAATTTTAAAATGAAAAGTATTTTTATAAAATGTTCTATTTTCGTTGTAAATTGTCATCCAGAGATGTTTTGCTGAAGTTCACCCAGTAGAATTGATTATCTGATTACAGAAACGCAGTTTCTCTGTCCACAAATAGGCCGCTGAGAGATGTTGTTTTGTTTGTGATCTCCTCAGAAAACGCCCGGCGTAAGCAGGAGGGCATAGTGCTGAACTCGCGGGTGTATTTTACCCAGCATGCCCCGACTCTCCCGGCTGACAGCCCTCGCCCGCTGAAGCTGCGCAGCATCCTGGACATGAGCCCCTTCACCGTCACCGACCACACGCCCATGGAGATCGTGGTGGACATTTTCCGTAAGCTCGGCCTGCGCCAGTGCCTCGTGACGCACAACGGGTGAGTATCCGCCCATTCTGTGTTTAAACTAATGAGAGTCCCGTCAGCGCACACTCACTCTCTCACACACGTCTGCTGATGAGCTTCTGTCTGAGGATTCACACGCCTCTACACCTCTGAACACCCATGAGCTGACGATACTGAACACGCACAGTGAGTTTACTCGGGATGCAGAAACTAAAAACCTTTATTTGAACATTTAAAGCATCTGTCTTTAAATGAGATTCATAATCTCACACTGTCCTATGACTCATAAACAATTAGAATAAAGGTTATCTTCAGTTTTGGTTTCAGTGCTTTTTCGATGTCTCTTAGGTTCACCAAGATGGGAGTAATTAATGGCTTCTGAAAATTCAGCTTTGCATCACGGGAATAAATAACGTTAATATTATATATAATAAAATATAAAACGGTTATTTTAAATTTCATAAAGATTTCACAGTATTACTGTTTTTACTGTACCTTTACTGTATTTAAAAAAAAACAGCTTGGTGAGCAATAATAAAAACAATAATATATTTTTTGGGCATTATTGTTTTTTACGTGACGTACACATTTTGTAACAAATTTTTCAGTTATGATTTTATTTTATTATTTTTACAAAAGATTATAGTTTATGCATTTACTTGATCATATATATTTTTTTTTATCCAAAGCAACTTTGAAGTTCAGTTGTAGTTCTTGCTTTAATGTAAAAACCTTTTGTTTATTACTGTTTTTATTAATGTAGCGCAGCTTTACTACACGAGTGCCTGGAGCTTTTCATCATTTTTATTTAATTTTTTGTTGTTTTTCTTTAAACACAAAATTATTTTAAAGCACCCTGCCTTGTGTAGCACATTCAAAAACTTTATACTCAGCATTCTTGGCTTTAATGCATACCAAGAAATTATTTTAAAACGAGTTATTTACAGTCTTTACAGTAAGAGAGCACAAATGAAGTATAACCTAATCTAATTTTGCACGATGTGTTTCTGTATGCTGGAGATCTCTGCTGAAGAATGCAATAAAAATAGTTAATTATTTTTACAAGACTAAATAAAATCCATTTTTTTAAAGGTTTTTTTTGGTGCAAAATGTAAAACTTCATAAATTTAAGATGTATATAAATTTCAATAATTTATAATATATATAAAAACCTTCAGGTCCTAAATGTCAGTCTGCTTAATTGAATTTTGTCTCATTTCTTTTTTTATTATATTGACAATTGTTAAACTTTTTCATTATTAAACTAAATTAACCCTGTTTTAGGAACCTTTTTTGTATTTCAACATTGTTTTCATTACAATTAAGCCCTTTTTCTACCTAATATTCTGATTTGACCACATAGGTGTCTTAGTGAAATAAAAAATAATTTGACTGCAGAAGCCATTTAGTTTTTGTTCCTGTACGGTAAAGTCGCGCACACACACACACACATGGTGGTGGCTGATATTTACAGTTGAATTCTGTTCAGTTTGTTTGTTTAATTGCAACTCAACACGTGATTATTTTGATGATCTCAGTGAATTTCTGTTCATATTGCTTCTGTTGTCTTGTTACTCTTATGTTGTTTTGATTTCTATTTGTTTGTACTTGAGTTGTGGGTGTAATTTTTGTTGCTAAGTGATGGTCGTCACGGTGTGTGTTGCAGGATTGTATTGGGCATCATCACAAAGAAGAATATTTTAGAACATCTGGAAGAGCTCAAGCAGCACGTGGAGCCCTTGGTGATTAGCCCCTCCCACGCCCCTCCCACTCTGCCTGTTAGACTCCGCCTCTTAGGAGGGACGCATGAAACTTGAGTGAAGGAAAAAAAAACGTTCTGGATGATAGTTGCCCTAAAATACCAAAGTCGCAATTTCAGCTAGTTAGAGATCAATAAAACATACAAATTGTAGCATTTAAGTGAATTGGATAAATTTCTTCTCATTTCTATTCGCTGATGTCTGCAAAAGCTTTTATACCACCGAGCTCTGAAATCCATCTTATTTTGGAATTAAATGCAAAAATGTATTACGCAATAGCAGTTCTCTCAAGGTGGTCTTATATGTGGGGTCCAAGATAACACGCACCAATTTGTGGCCAGTAACATGTATTAAAGGAGTATTTCTCCCAAGAATGAAAATTTGATGAAAATTGGTTCACCCTCAGGCCATCTAAGGTGTTTGTTTTATCAGAACAGATTTTGAAAAAAATATAGCATTATAGCAGTTGCTCTGCAGTGAATGGGTGCCGTCAGAATCGATCCAAACCACTCCATCAGTTCACATCTTGTGAAGTAAAAAGGTCCATGTTTGTAGAAAACAAATGTCCGTGATGCGTACAAAAAGTTTCCTCCAATGAAAAAGTCCCTCCCCTGTTGTCCTCTTGCATCAAAATCCACTCGCATACCTATTTGTTTGAACGGTTTTGCTCTGTCTTTGTTTGTAAATGCGGCTTGTTCTGTTCATATTTCTCTACCAATTCAGACGAGACAACTTTTCATTGGAGGAAGTGTTACTAAAGCAACAAGCCCCATGAAGCTGCGGCTTCCAGTGAATGTCTAACAGGGCTTCCATATATTTCACAATATCAAATTAAGCAAAAAAAATAGTCTTGCTATTCATAAAAACATTATTTTTCCAAACGCAAAAACACTTGTGTTTCCAGCAAAGTGGTTTCCAAGCAATACAGATGTAAACAAAGGTGTAAATCCAGCGATTTCTCACAAACACGCAGCTTTTCGCTTCACAAGATGTTTACGGATGGACTGGAGTGGATTAGTGATGTTTTTATGAACGGACTCTCATTCTGACGGCACCCATTCACTGCAGAGCAAGTGACGTAATGCTAAATTTCCCCATATCCTTTCTGATGAAGAAACCAGCTCATCTACATCTTGAAAATTTCCAGCGAATTTTCAGTTTTGGTTGAACTGTTCCTTTAAGAAAGCTGACATTAGCGTAAGGACCCAGCTTCCAGGACCCGAGTCCTCTGCAGACATGCCGTTTCTTGTAAGTCCCTGTCCCTGCAGGATAGTCTAGTCTGTCGCATTAGCCGCGGTGTCTTTGAAACGCACCTTTATGTAGCCCCTCCCTTTCAGTTCTGCATTGTGCACGTGTACTCACAAAGCACATCTAATACACATGCCGTGATGTCCTTCATCTGAATTTGATTTCTTTGTTTGTTTTCCTTTTGTTTATTGCTAAATTCCTCTCGGGGGCGCCTGGTCTGCGTCCGCTGGGCTACAGATCGATGACATCTGACCCCTCGCGCAGCTCCGCCCTTAAACGATTGGCGAGTAACATGTGTAGCGGACTATTTTCTCATTCACCAACATATCTATTCATCTCTGTAGTCATAGTAGCTGTTCCTAGGATGCTGTGTTGTTACATGTCGATCTGGTGTGACTCTGGAATCCTAGCACTTGTAGTATGTAGTCAGCAGTTCCTCAAGTTCCACACCTTGTCCTCTTTCAGTTGTCTGACGTTCAACCTCTTCACTTTCTTCCTGTCGCAAACATCTTGCAGGCATTTCACGAGCATTTCACAAAGGTTTGACAATCATTTCACGAGCGTTTCATGATTTGGATGGACTCTCGCAATCCCGGCTCTCGTCAAAATTGTCACACCTTTTTTTTCTGTGATACAAACTGTCATCAAGCTTAAATCCCCTTTAAATTTAAAGCAAAATCAAGAGCATATGTAAAGTTAACTTGCAATTTAATTTAAAATTTGATCAAGAGAAAGAAGTGTTTGGGGTAAAGCGTTACATAATCAGGTGTTTCAGAAGTAACACAGGCTTTTTTGAATGCACTATAATGCTATGAAAAAATAATAATAATACAGTAAGTATATAATATACCTTTTCGCACTTACACGTAAACAAATAACAAAAGAAAAAAGTAACAATGTGATGTAATCAATCAGTTTGAAAAAAGTGTAACAATTTTTTAAAAAATGCGGTCCCACTTTATATGAAGTGTCCCTAATACCCGTGTACTTCCATAGTAGCTAGATGTGTATCAAAGTACACACCGGTACATCGTATCTACAGCTTTGATATTTCTGTAACTACACACATGTATCACCCCTCACAATGCTGTGTGTAAATACAAACGTGTAACAGGACATTGGTAACAACACTTTTTGGTAATGAAAGTACAAATGTGTAACAGGACTAACAGCACTTTTTGG
>JAUCMT010000134.1:4575359-4589921 GCA_032357475.1 Enteromius thamalakanensis
AAAAACGCTAATTTTACCCTGTCAAAAACAGCTCTTTAGAAATCACTCTGTTCTGTGTACTTCCCCTTTAAATCTTCCCAAGCTCTCCTGCCTCAATCTCTTAGGAGTCTTGCTTGTCTCTGTGTCTCGGTCTGATGACGGCTCACTGAGGACGGGTCTGAGGTAAGACACCAGTTCAGTCTGTGTGACACCCTGCTGTCAATCAACTATTGTGGGAGTGGCCAGAAGAACTTATTCTTTTAATTTAATAAAAATACTGGTGGATCTTTATCATTGTAGGGTGGCTGTGTACACACACCTTTCAGTCCAAACAGCTTGAGAAAGTGCATGTACCACCAGATGACCCCTTTAAAACACTGGTCTCAAACTCAGTTCCTGGAGGGCCACAGCTCTGCACAGTTTAGCTCCACCCCTAATTAAACACACCTGATCCAGCCAATCAAGATCTTTAGGATTACTAGACGCTTCCAACCAGGTGGGATTTGGAGCTAAGCTGTGGCCCTCCAGGAACTGAGTTTGAGACCAGTGCCTTAAACACTAACATTCATTCACATATGCTAATCAGTAAGCTCTTACCCACACAAACTCACACAGGGCTGAGTTCAATAATGCGAATAGAGCGTTTTATTCAAGCATTTCAACACTTGAATATCCAGCACCATTTCTGCCTGGCTGTTGTGAACTCCATAATTCCAACGTTTGAGAAACAGACGTAAAACGATCTGCAAAAGATCAACAAAGTGGCTACAAAGCGTTGTGATGAAATGTTAATGATCTTCTCAGAATGATCTGAGTGAATGAAGACAGACACAGGGAATCATGGGTACACAGCAGCTTTATTTCACTACTCATAAAACAGCGTTTTGAAGAGCACCGTGGCCATCGCTTCCTTTGACAATCCTGACCAGGAACATTCGTAATGACTCGTGCTTCACCTGTTTACCTACATCAGCAGAGCAGAGGACTGCTAGGTTACTCCCCACATAAAGCTAGTTACATCAAAGAATAACTTGTTTGCACTGAAACTAAAAGGTGCCTTTTTTAAGAAGCAAAACTATGTATGTGTGTTTCAGGGACATCAGAAGAGATTACACATTACTATCGGGGCTCCGTTATAAAGAAAAGCTGAAAGACAGGTTAAAATAAAACCAAAACACTAGAAAGATCAAAACCTAGCTGTGCATCTGCAATCAATAGTAATACTTACTGTAGTACTACTAGCAAATTAATAATACTATCATTAATTACAGTAACAGTATAAAGACTCCAGTGGAAACTCAACTGAATAAAATGCCTCGATCTCAAACTGAAATTACTCCGATGTTGTTCAAAGTGTCGATGCTGTGTTTACCCGACACAGATGATAAATAACACGTAGCAGACAAGATCACACAAACGAAAGTTGTGTCTCTCCGAGTCCAGCACTGAAAACAGATCGACATGCATTCTTCATGCATTATAAGAGGGAGCGAGATCTTACAAATTACTGTGCACATCACTTCAGAAATATTTTCAAAAATGTTGGATTGTTGAATGAAAAATGCACTACAGCCTCAAACTGTTTGTGTTTTACTTTCAGCCAGATGTATTGATCAGTCGTACGTTCTCATTCGTTCGTGAAATGGATAATCCCTAACTACATCCAACAGGACTGCTTTATGTCTGATGATTAAGTTGTAAGATGTGAGCTTTGTATCCCTCAAAAAAAAAAATCTGCAAACCTGAATTTTTTAAATAAATAGAGAACTTCGCCCAAAATACATTCAGCATGAGTATTCATTGTCATGGGAAATATAACTTAAACAGGTCAATCTCACAAAGAAACGACGAGGCTATATTTTACTCCAGAATGTAAAGATTTTGCATAAACAAAAGAAGCCATTTTTAAGACCAATACTAATTTCTAAGACCATTAACAATTGTTTGGAGTTGTGATAATTTAGGCACATTTTGTACATACAACTAAAATAAACATTATTGTATTACAAATATTACTACTTTATATAATTGCAAAACGGTAAGAACAGTAATATTCTGTTTAGTTTAAATTCATATCAACTCAAATTAATTTAGTCAACATAAATACAACCAAGATATGTAGACTAATTAATAATATATATAAAAATTTTTACCATTTTTAATATAATTATTAATATAATATAAATTTTTAATATATATATATTTTTTTATTATTATTTATTTATGTATGTATTTTTATTGTACAGTAATGTGCATCTCATTAAAATATCACAACCCCGTGCAGAAACTGTGGAAAACTGGCTTTATTTTCTTTATGCAAAATTCAACAAATTTAAGATTTATTTTACTTTTTTTTTTTTTTTCTCATTACGGTAAAATATGACCCAGAAATACGAGTTTTGCGCGATTCACCCAAACACAAATGCAGCTATTCTTCATCTTACCTAAGATGACTAACAGAAAGCAACTTCTGAGAAGAAAAACTAAATCTTGACCTTTTTGTTTACCCAAGAAAATGCATAGCGAGGTCATTAGCCCTCCCTCAGGATATTACACATGGCTTTCATAAATGACTTGGGATTTCTGTGTAGCACCATCCTCTTGTACAGACTCCAGCTTGTTTTCGTTCTCCTCGGGCTCCGCCTCCACAGGCAGCTGAGCCAATGGGGGTGGAGAGGAGGCAATTTTGGAGAGAGGCGGAGCTTCTATGTTACAGCATCCTGCAGCAGCGAGCGGCGGATGGACCGAGACCTGAATGGCCATGTGTTGAGGCTGCTCGTGAAGCGACGCGTCGTCAGAGTCTGCGGCGGGAGAATCACTACGCTCCCTTGCACGCTCTCTTTCGCGCAAGATCGTGAAAACGTCGTCGGAAGTGCCGGCAGCCACCCCGCCAAGATCCTCGGGCGCTTGTCGGACAAAAGTGTGTCTCATTTCCTCCACGCCGACGACCTCGAGGATCTCCTCCATGAAGGTGCGGCAGTTCATGATCAGCGGCGGGAGCGGTATGCTACGCGCCAACTCCTCGATGTAACGTGCAAACTCCATGGTCTTGAACTGCGTGACCTTCGCCAGCTCCAGCGTTTTTGTTGAGGTAATGATGGGAATTCTCTTTGCGATCTCGAAGGCCTTTTGGAGCTTTTCTGCGCCTTCCGTGCGGAAGAACTCATTGATGGCCTTCTCAGTTTTCTTCAGATGGCTGCTCATCATGCACAGGCGAGTGATGTTCAGAATCATAATGATGGTAAAGGTCACCAGACACACTACCATGTAGTACACACCCATGTCTCCATTGGTGAAGACGACGCGCAGCGTCACCGTGCAGTTGGCCTTGCCGTGGGTGTTTGAGGCCACACAGGTGTATTTGCCGCGGTCTGCGAACGTGATGCTGGTGATGTTGAGGATGCCATTATCCAGAATCCACCATTTACCATCTGCAGAAAAAGACAAAAAAATAAATGCTTAGTAACTAAAAGTACTCAAGCAATGGGAAATCGTTTGTGCAAAATCATCCAAGTACCATTTAAAGGGTTGCATTTGTGCACAGTGTTCAACAACATTGAGGGAGGACGCTATGATCGAAACTCAAGTGTTTTTGTTGCGTCTCGCGGGTTTCACAATAATGCACATATGGAATGTCGACATACATCAAGCAATTAAAAGAAGGGGAAAAAGCTTGCAAAATAAGTTGATACAATGTTTATACAGTAGAGCAGGGCTGTCCTGCAGAGTTTAGCTCCAACCCTTATTAAACACGCCTGAAGCAGCTAATCAAGCTCTTACAAGGCATGTTAAAATCCTCTGTGCAGGTGTGTTGAGGCAAGTTGGAGCTAAACTCTGTCAGACACCGGCCCTCCAGGACCAAGTCTGGACAGCCCTGGTAAAGAGAACGGCAATCTGCATCAAGCCATGTAGTATACCGCCGTGTTTTAGGACACACTCATGAGCATGCAGTATAAAACACGCAACTCACCACAGAAAAAGCAGATTGTTTACCTTTTTTTTCCTTCTTACACTTAGAATAAATGTAAAATGTAATCTCTTTAAATAATAATAATAATAAAAAAAAATTTAAATGACCCTTCTGTTTGTCTAAGAGGCTGAAAATGGTCATAAAATTGTCAAAATAGCAACAGAAAATATAACAATTCAATTTATAGTAATAAACTCCAATGCTTCACCATTTTGTGGATGTAAAGTGGAATATTTTATGTGAAAAAAGGTATGTGGCCATCTTCTTAAACCTTGAAGTGATCTGAATGCACTTGAGGTTGTACTAAAGACTTCCCAAGAAGGACTTCAATGTGCCCTTAGATAAAAAGAGATAACACGTAAGTGACCAGCCAGTGTTTGTTTGGTTTTACGTGGTCAGTAAGTGTCATAAAAAGCATAAAACAGCATAAGAAAAGAGTCAAATGAAAACATCTATCTGGGACTTGCTAAAAACGTTAAGAAACTAATGTGTAACCTTTGAAACCATCATTTCTAATCAGCCAAAAGCTATAAGCACTAAAATAGTTCTGTAGTTTTGCTCACGGCTTACTCATTTTCCTTATCATCACCTTCTAAGATCAGAGATCCAGATCTGATGCCAGTCACAAGACAAACGAATAAATCCAGCAATTAACCCTGAAACTGAAAAAAGCAACCCACCATCTTGTAAGCGGTTTCGAGCGATCACAGTAGTGCATACCAGATCACAATCAACACGCCTGAACAAATGCTTGCCATTTTTCTAAATGTGAAAACTAAATGTTTTCAGCTAAAGGAGTCTACATGCAAAGCGAAACTGATAAAAAGGCAAGAATGTAGGTGCACAAATCAAGTTCTGCGTAAACCATTTACGACCTTTCCACCATATATAGAGAGCACAGTAAAAGACAAGACTGCACATGCCTCTGAAGTAACTGCTGCATGTAAACACCCTTTCTGTATACCGGTTCCCCGAAGATGAAAGTACAAAAGGCCAGTTCCGTGAACAACGCGGTCATACTTAATCGACTTTGCATAACCCACAGACATGCATTTACATAAAGACACTGATCCGAGGTCAGTTTCCGTCTTGTTTGTGCAGAAACTCTTAAACCGTCCACGCACATACATAATGCACTAGCCGCCCGTGTTTCAAGTGCTGATGGGGATTTATAACCTCTAGATCAATGACTTACTTACTGGCAGCAACCTGAGGTCTTTAAATCTGACCTTTTTGAAACAATTCAGCAATGCATTATGCAATTAAAGAAAGATCATTTAGTCTTTAGCAGCTGGCTATAGTATGAAATTAAAATGCACTATATTTACTTTCATAATGTGAAATCCTGGCCTTTTATGTGAATGAACAGCATAAAGAAATATAGCTTTCCTTCAGCTGCTTATTTTAAATGTGCTGGAAGTAAGCCCTCCAACAGATCAACAATACTATCTACTATGTTGTACTTTTTTCTTTCCTTAAATGTGAAACTATTTTATTTTTTGGCTGAACTTCCTTTAATATATATCCTTCTCTTTATAAATGCGGTGCAAGAAAAAACCTGTGGAATGATCTTAAGTTCACACTACTTCACACAGTAACACACCCGGGTCCAATTCACTCCCCAAGCTCGGCTGAGTAGCACAGTGGCCCACTGCTCTGCACATTGTGTATGTCTCCCTTATTAAACACACCGGATTCAAATAATCAGCTTATTAGGAGAGAGATCCATGAACTGAACCGACCGTGTCAGATAAGGGACAAAACGTGCAGAGCTGTGGGCCCCGGGGACATGAGTTGAGAACCCCTGGAATAGCAGGAACGTTTCCATGCCACTTCAGTAAAAGCTTGCACCACATCATCCTTAATCCTCCAAAAGTCACTCATCATCAGGAACTCGGAGTCTATAACACTCCAGCTGGAAATGATTGAGTCACGTTTTACATCACCAGATTTAAAGATCAACTCGTTGCGTAACGGATTAATCTCAAAAAGAGTGAATGTAATGATAAATAACGGAAAATATCCGTGGTGTTCTTTCCCAAAATAAATATAATATTAAACGTATATACACTGAAGCATGGAGTAATGATGCTAAAACTTCAGCTTAGATCACAGGAATAAATTACAATTTAAAACATATTCAAGTTACAGTAAATTGTAATAATATTTCACATTATTACAGTATTTTATATCGAATTAATGCAGTTTTGGTGAGCCGAAGGGACAAAAATAAATCGTACATTTGAATGCTAATGTAAAATTGTTGTAATAATTAAAGTATTAGTTTTGCTGTACATGCTCACATACCCAATATAATGTCTTTCACTTGGAGCAATGACTAAACTGAACACAGCTGCCATACTTGATTATAATGCAAGTAAACTCAATTACATGATGTGCGTATAGTACGGGAACAGCAGATCAGATTTATATTTCGTGTAAATGGATTACACCAACAGAATCAAATAGACAAAGCGACCAAGTGTTACATGAAAATGCATTGGTGTCAGAAGGGGATTTTTACTGTAAACGTACCGCTTTTCTGAGTGTCAAGCAGGTGCCCGTGCGAGTTGAACCACTGGATGTTTGGAAAGGGGTCGCCGGTGATATTACAGTCAATTAAAGCACAGTTCCCCTCACGGGCGATGATCTGGCTTACTTTGGTGAGCACCAGGGGAACTGAGCCGCCTCCATCTGCCTCGGTCCCGTTTTCTATTCCGTCTCCATCTACCGCAGAGATGTTCAAAGCCTCTGCCGCACAGAAACTAATCATGGACACTAAATAAATGATCACGTATCGGTTTGCCCTGTTCATTTTGTCTGGCGTTCTGTAAAAATCCTCAGGATGAGATGTCATTGTCCACCGGTCCTCATGTTACTGGTTATCTGCAAGCCGGCAAGTGCAGAGAACACAAACCACCGGTGCTCATGGTCTTTCCTGCAGATCCATCACTGAAAAGACAAAATAAAGAGAGAAAACTTTATGAAAACATACTTAAACGGTTAGAACGACATAAGGGCTTTTTATCTCAAGTTTAGCAGCACACAGAAGTTGTGACGATGACTCCTGGTGTGATCCTATCAAACAAGAATAACAAGACGTGCAAAAATAAGAAATGACACATATTTGTAAGGCGGAAATAATAATGGTTAAAAAGTCAAATAAAGCCATTTAATTGTGCTAATTTTTGACACTTCACATATTTTATATCTATTTGACATTTACTGTACATTGCAAACCCTTGCAATCTCCATATCATTACAGATAATTAAAACCACTCAATAAAAAAGGACATGAATACGGGTTATTGTTTAAACGTTACATTGAAACAAATGGTAACCCCCGCACGTATTAGCCTAACGTCATTTTAAAAGCTTCCACGCGCAACAAATCGATAGATTTACTAAACTTTAACCTATAAAGCAACTAAGTATGGCGTTTAATAGTGATATGAACACAATTTGATGCCTAAATCATATCTGACACGTTAAAATGTGCTGAAAACATATCGAGCTAACAACGGCTAACGTTACCGGTCATATGATGGGTCCCCATCCGCTACGGAAGACGCATAAAATACAGATTTTGACACATTTAACCCTTACAATTCAACATTTAGAAATGAAATATAACATCTAAAGTTTACATATATTCTACACGGATGTTATAAACAGGCGCATAACCGCTAAATGCGCCGCTAGCCTGATAGCCAAAAACACAGCCGCGTTTCCTTTTGTTATATTTCGCTAAACCATCACAAACTCGGCGATATTCGCACGATTAACAGCTTAATACTTACACCATTATCTTCCCCCACTGGTGTTATCTCTCGATGTTCGTCCTGAAACGTTAACCGTCGACGCTCATTTGAGGATCTGGGTCGTGTTTCCTCGGATTGGTTTTAAATGGGACTTGACTGCGAGCTGGGACCCAAAATCTCTCGAGCAATTCACGGACCTCAAAATAACGTCCTGGGAATGAAATATGACAAACAGGAACGAGTAAAGCGTTGTGTTCGGTCTTTAAACCCCTCCTATCATCTCTGCCTGTCTGCTGTAGTCCTCCCCCATCTTTTTTTTCTCTTCTCACTCAACCGACCCAGTTTTTCCAGTAACTGGTTGTGAATTTGAGCTAACTTCGTCATCCAGTTTGGTTTATTTCCTCAGTTAACTGGTTTTGCATGTACAGTAAATGTGAAACATTTTCCTTATGAAAGGCATTGCAATGACAAGTAATACAAAAACAAACAATAAGGGTAAAAGAAAAATACATTAAGATCAATAGAAATCTGAATAAAAGCTTGCCATTAATGCATGGATAGGACAATATTTGACTAAGATACAACTGGAAATCACCTTGCTGAGAAAAAAATAAATATATATTACTAGCAATTACCAGGGTTCGAGCATTTTTAAGGCTTTTGAGGTTAAATAGGGACACCTGGGTGTATCAAAAGCACATCGAAAATGGATAATAGGCTCAGAGACACACACACACAGAAATCAAATGATTAAACTACTATATTAATACAAACACACACATACACGGGCATCCATTCACACACATTGTGTTGCAATTTTAGATATTTGAAATGAATCCAAGGTGACAGTCATTGCAAGTCTTCACTATTAAAGAGTTTCTATGTTATTTTCATGTTGATTATCTGGCAAAATAGTCTAGTTAAAACCAACGGTTGTCTAGTTATAGCAGAAAATTATTTTTTTCTGATTGGAACCCCCCAAGTGGTAGAGCTATTAATTTTTTTAAATTTGATTAATGTTTGAGGTTATATGCATGTGTACCGATTTTGGTGACGATATCTCATTCTGTTCCAGAGTTATACTCCGAATAACATTTGGCTAATATTAGGTCTGTTCCGCACCATTTTTTTTTTTTTGAAAATTATTGATATTCAATGTCCACAGATTATTTCTGCAGTGGTTTTATAGCTCAATTTGGTGGGAAAAGGAGCAAAAATCGCACTAGGATTTGCAACGATGTGAAATTTTTGAGTCTACGACAAACGGTTTACGAGCTATGGCCAAAAATGTCCAAAGATTTGTTTTTGCGCTGTAGCGCTCCCGTTAGGCCGATTGAGCCGGTTCTTTGCGCCTGAGTAGCTAACAGGAGTACTACCATCTGACCAAGTTTCAGCTCTCTAGGCCTTATGTTTTGGGCTGCATAAAAAATATCCCAACAACCCCTAAACATAGAATCATGCTCAAAACACAATAGAACATGTAATGGATTTAATGGTTATAATGGGAATTGTATTGGTTTTAATGGAAAGTATAATGGTGTCTACTGTTATGTGATGGATTCTATTGGTGGGACATTCAATCCTATTGGAGAACTGCCCAAAACACACTACAAAAAGTTGAAGTGTGCGCCATTGTCTTTTTAACCAAATCAAGCCTGTGAAGGCCAGCTAATGTGAATATGCTGTGGCAATGTGTATCTTTCCACCTCTGTCACACTAGATTGCTCATCCAGACTTAAGAAACCCAGTTTAAGGATTAACTGCTTCGTTGGTCAACGTTACACAGCACTTTGACCATTTGTTATAATCAGCGTGTTAAACTAATAAAACCTCAGGAAACTCACGTACACGCTATTAATCTTGCTTTTAAAGCACTTATGAGTTTGTAACTCAGAACACAATCACACTAAGATTTATCGCAGCCCTCTAAGTGTGTGTGTGTGTGTGTGCCCTTCATAAACACTTTCCCTGAGTAGTGTACACAAAGAATCTCTTGTCTCTGAAACAGCACACACAGCGAGAAATCCAGTGCTCTAATGAATGCGTTCAAAGGTTAAGGACTTGCATTCTGCATTGTTAAAAATCAACAAGCTCTCTATTGAAAAACAACTAAACTATGCAATGATTTTAAGCAATTATAAACAGACGAAAAATGGAAATACAGTACATCACTGTGTGTTTTCTTTTTCTTCTGTAGAGCACAAAAGAAGATAATCTGAAGAACGCTGGTAACCAAACGGTTTGGCTCCCATTGACTTCAATAGTATGTAATTTATAATATGGAAGTCAATGGGAGTTGGTTGCCAATATTCAAATATCACTTTCATCTTTACCATCATCAAAAGTGAAGGACAATTTAGAAATCATATTAAATAAGGCAAAGATTTAGTAAATGCACAATGTTGAGTGAGAGTCAGCAATACATACAATAATGGATTATTTAATGATTTATTGAACATCTTTTTTTCCAAATGGACTGCATACAAAAATATGGGTTAATAAAACCGTTCTCCCATTTCCGGAAAGCCAAACCCTTGCAGGGTAAACTTATACTGCATCACTGCAAATGCAATTTTGACATTAATATTTGCTCCAAAAGTGAGAGCAAAAAGTCCAATATTGCAATTGACTTGGCTTTCCAAAATATGAAAAAAACTGAGATGCATTTGAGTTATTGCAGAAATGAATCATTACAGGCTGTGATAAAAAGTCCATTAATCCATGCCATTTTAAAAGCTTACATTTACCACTCATTTGAGTTCAAAACAGCTCAAGTTATTAGCAGCTAATTAGTCATATTACATTTAACCTTCACACTTACATTAATGGACTATTGCACTAAAACACATCCACTTGACCTTGATGGTTAAACATTTCACAAACTGAACCAGTTTTATCACATAAAAACGTCTCCCTGTAGACACATGTACAATTAATTCCCTTAATACTCCCTAAATAGTGTCTTTAAATGTCATTTAAAAATTTTTTCATCTGTACCAAACGAAAGGTTTGTTGTGCAAAAAACTTTCTGTCTGTGTGAGCATTCAATAAATGATACTGAACATGAAAAATATCAGACCCTTGATTCTTCTTCCTGGAAATCAGCTGCTCACATGGACTCTTTGATCAGATCAGCCAGTCTCCTGAAAGCCTGTGGACCACGAACAAAAAGCTATCAATGACAACATCAGACACACCTGAGTCTGTTAGTGCTCAGAATATACTATTAGTAGGCATGATATAAAATGGAAACGTGTGACTGTTTAGAAATGCTCTTCATACGCAGAGAAAGCAACTCAAGCACACGAAAAACTCAATATATAATGACCTATATATCTGTAATAAATTATAGACGGTGATATAATGCAGTTAAAGCATGTCTTTATATGCTTTTATTTATATACATTTTAAACTGTAGACATGATGTTACAAAAAAAATAAATGCTGTTCTTTGCAACTTTCTATTCATTAAAAATATAGAAAAAAGAAAACTTCATTTCACAGTTTTTTTTGTTTCTACACTGATATTAAATCCAGCAATATATTGCATTTTAGCATAACACAAAACTTCGTTTTTATTTTAAACTGTATTGGTTTTTTTACAACATTACTGTACTTTAGCACAAACAAATGCAATGTGTGTGTGTGTTTGTGTGTGTTGTACCTCATCGATCTGTTGAGGTGTGGAGAGAGAAAAGGCGGCTCTAACATACGGACACGGATCTGAGCTGTTGATGTTGAACACTCCTCCAGGCACCAGAAGAACCTACAAACAAACACACAATAAACCTGACAACGAGCCCTTTAATAAGCACCTGCTGCGCTTCTATTAGAGCCAAGCGTCACGTGTACAGACCAGCTCTTGACAGTCACTAATCAAACACACACAGCAATGCTTAGTATGAATAAAGTGGCGTAAGGACAGTATTTTAACTCTGTACATGCCGTGTAAAGATGTGCACTGACTCCATGCTCGCCTCAACAGAAACAGGCGCTCTATTGAATGTGTGTGGGAGGTAAACCATGTGGTGTGCTATCAGGTGCTTCTGTTCATTTACATAAACATACACACACCACCATTGGCAAAAAGCCGCAGCAAACATCCTGTATAGTATCATAAAGCAACAACGATCAATACAAACGACTTTGCTTTTGCAGAAGTTTTGTGAAGAAGTGAGTATTTTTTCATGTAGCAAATGAAAATGATTGCATACGCAGGACACATGTAAGCGTTTGTGTACACAGATGTGCGTGAGTGTGTTGAACCTCTTTCTCTAACGCTCTCTGCATTATCAGCTGCTGTGTGTCTTTAACGCCCTTGAGTTTAATCCACAGGAACATGCCGGCCATGGGAGGATGCCATTCAGCTACACCTACAAAACACACCGGGAGTAAATTAAAGGAACAGATCAGCCAACAATTACAATTTGATATAGATATACTCGTCCTCAGGCCTTCAAATATATAGATGAGTTTGTATGAGATATGGAGAAATCTAGCATTACTTCAATGGATGCTCTGCAGTGAATGGGTGCCGTCAGAATGAGAGTGAGAAGTGCTTTAAACTGAAATATGAGCTGCTTTCTCCAGTGAAGCTCTTATGAATATGTGGGTGGATTTTAACGAGAGAGACAACAGGACATGGACTTTTTTCATCGAGGAAGAGTTATTATGGACTCATATTTTAGCCTTAAAATGTATTAATGGTGAATGTTTTCTTACAAACACACAGCTTTTCTCTTCTCAAGACATTAACTGCTAGACTGGAGTGTTGTGGATTATTGTTATGTTTTTATCAGCTCTGATTCTGACGGCACCCATTCACTGCAGAGCATCCAGTGGCAAGCAGGTGATGCAATGCTACATTTCTCTAAACCTGATGAAGAAACAAACTCATCTGCATCTTGGTACATTTTCAGCATTTTTTTTTTAGGTGAACTACGTATACCATAATCTAGACTCTGATATATGAGATAATTTATTTATTCCCACAAAATTAATAGCAATTATGAATGTATGCCTTGCATTTTTGTTCAATATAATCTGTGGCACACAGTCGATTACTGCAGAAGACTCACTTAGACTCGACTCTCAGTTTGCAATTTAAGTATAAAAAATGATATCAGGCATTGCACTGGGTTCAATGTTAAAATGCAGTCACGTAAGGCTAATATGATAGGGTCAATAAGAGTTGCAGCTGATGCGCGAGTCAAACCTTTGAGCCATTTGTCAGCGGAGGAGAGCATGGCGTTCCTCTGAGATCTGTAAAACTCAATCACCCTGAGGAAGAGCAAAAACATATTCACTTGAATAAAACCTGCGCAGATATTTAAACTGAGGTCTATACATGTTTACAACGTAGAATAAATTACAATTATGAACAACAGTTAAAGTACAGTAAGCAGAACCATGTGGTTATTTCTTTAATAACACAATGAATTTGATGGAGCTCATCTCCGGCTCACCCTTCAATGTGCTTGAGAAAACCTTCTTGACCCCAGCTATGAAGCAGCTGAGAGACCATGAGCTGAAAACACACACAGCGGAGAAAAAATAAAGGCTTCAGTTTGATTCAGCTACAAGAAACAGAATATGGCCTGTTTTTCATGTCACAATTTATCAGATACATTGATGATATGGATAGCAGTTATTTTAAAGCAACATTTTATATAATGTATAATCGTTGTTGAATCTTAAGACTATTTTGCGAATCATTTCTCTACAGCTAAAAAGAACACATTATACATTAAACAAAACTAATATTAGCAGTTATTAATAAAGTAAATATTATTTAGAATGATGTAATATTTCTTAAACATTATTTGATGCAAATCATTCCACAAAAGTAAAAAACAGGAATATGTATTATTAAAATTTTAAATAAATAAATATAATTCGCAGAATAATTACTTAATATTTATTGTATGTATATATATATATATAATAAAATACTAAAATAATTCACAATTGCAAAAATATTACCTAAAATCGAAATAAAACAGTATTTAAGAAATTTTTAAACTACAAAAAAAACAAACATTATTTAATATATAAAATAAATGTACTGTTTAGATCATTATTATTATTAATAAAAATATTTCAAGAATTACCGATCTGTATTATTATTAGATATCGTTTAAAGATTTCTTCATCACTTAATGCAAACCGTCCCGGTGCAGCAGAAAGACAGTGGGTCTCGTCGCTGTTAAAGCGCCTGTGAATCTCAGGCTTGTTTTTCTCGCCGCATCTCTTCTGGGACTCACGCTGAGAGAATAATTAAAGTTCAAATTCGTCCGCTCACCGCTGGGAGCCCAAACACACCTCCCCTTGACTCAGTTCTGTGTTTTTTCAGCTGTGCTCTGAGAGCGGCGCACAAGGCCTGTCATGTCTGGACTACAGCTGCTGTGGAATGAGGAAGAGCCCTCGACTGAAGCAGGAGTGTAGGAGGTCTGACCTGTGTGAAGGTGCTGGTGTGCATCGTGGAGGCCTGGATGTGCAGCACCACGCGGTCCACCAGCGGCTTCGGTCCGGTGACGAACCCGATCCGTAATCTGTCACCAACAACACATCATATCTCATTTTATGGTGCAATATAAATACTACTGAATTAAACTGTACCTTAACATGAATAATTAATATAAAAGACAGATTATTCGCAAATAGGAATAGTTAATTAATGTAATGAAGTATACAGGCCGGGCCATTTATATGGATACACTTTAATAAAATGGGAATGGTTGGTGATATTAACTTCCTGGGGAAACTTTTTAAGATGATGAATATTGCACTTATATAGCGCTTTATCATGTATGGTCATACACCCCAAAGCGCTTTACAATCATGTGGGGGGTC
>JAUCMT010000134.1:4600097-4611174 GCA_032357475.1 Enteromius thamalakanensis
CAAACAGACATGAATCCTAAAAACTAATAATGTCGGAGCAAATCATGATTTTTACTTTACACCTACCTCTGACTAGGTGTAAGATTTAGTCTCAGACGTAGCTTACGCAGAGATGGTGCAACAGGTATAAATACTACGCAGGACTTAAAACGCATTTTACGTCCAGACTAGTCACGACCGGGCGTACGTCCAGCTGGTGCAACCGGCCCCTGTTCGCTTAATGTAGTGCATGTGAGAAGGAAATAATAAAAAGAGAAGAGCAAGCTAGTGTTAGAAGCCTTTTTTTGCTTTTGTTAATTTTATAATAAATAAAAAGAAAACAGAATACAAAAAGATTTTTGTGTTTTTTAAGAAACAAGCAGTTAGTAAATAAGTCAGAGGGTCAAATAAAGATGCATGAGATGTGTTTTAGCATTTAACAAACCTTGCCATAACCCGCTAGTGTTATTATTTTCAACTATAATAACTGGAAAAAATGTAAAAACAAATAGAAATTAATTAAATTGATTAAATTGGCTTAGTTTTAGTTTAGTTTTTATTAGCTGCAGTCTTAGTTTTAGTTAGTTAGGTTTTTTTTGTAAATTAAGATATTTGTCAGGTGCATGAATCAAAATCACCAGAATATATGTTTAATAAAAACTATAATATAACCGTTTTCACTTAATCTTGATTTATAATCAAGCCGTTGTCTGATGAAGTCAAATACACATAAGATATATACAATGGCTATGCCGTGATTTTGGCTATATTTGCATGTAAAATAGTTAGAAGCAACATAATATCTACTTTAACCAAAAGCGCTGCTCCTCTCAGCCGCTCGCTGACAGAAAAGACACAGAGAGAGGTGTGTGTGCGATGGGAAACAAGAGCTCCCGCGACTAAAGACGCGCTGAGGTTTGTCGCTTTTTTTGTGGGAGATTTTAATTAAAGAACCGGCTTTACTGACGAGATGCACATAATATATCGTTCGATATATATCGCCCAGCCCTAGCACTCATAATCAAAGAAATCCCAAATAGGACTCTGCTGCAGCCGGCGGCGTCTCGGACAGACTGTGGACACGTGACATCACAGATTACATGGTGCCTTTCGGGTCAAACACTTGGCTTAAAACTGGCAGCGAGAAGTAAAACATTTTTAATTCAACCCAAAAGGCTTATTACAAAGAGGAAAACAAAGGACGTTTTTGCTATAATATTAGTTCGTTTAAGTTGGTTTGTAAACACACAAAACAGTTTCAGTTAGTCTTCGTTTTTTTTTCAGTTAACGAAATTGCTTTTTTAACTCTAGTTTTAGTTTTTTCGTTCATTTTCGTTAACTATAATAACCTTGGTCAAAACAAAAGTGATAACGTGAACAAATATAATTACTAAAAATGTAACCTAAATTAAAATGGGAACTGAATGTATAAAAATAAGCAAATTAAAAATGTTTATCAAAAGTATTGAATAGCATGAAGAAGGGTGCAAAAAGAAATTGATACTGTTCAGCAAGGACATTATCAAGAGTGCTATTAACAATGCTACAAGACATTTCTAGTTTTAATATCTAAAAATCCTAAAAATAAAATGCCGCTTTCACAAAAGACTGAATTTAATGATGCTGAAAATTCAGCTTTGATCACAGAAATAAATTAGATGTAAAAATATACTCGCACAGGAAACACTAATTTTGAATTCCAGCAAAAGCATTTATATTAATTTAAACCTTGGTGAGCACTGGAGACTGGAAGTGTGCTGCGCTGTTAAAATACACATTACGCGCTCGTGTCACTGTTAAAATAAAACTGAAAACAAGCAGTTGTTGACTTTAACTGAAGCATTTTTCCTCGGCCTGAACAGAAAGCGCTCCTTCACAAGCAGCAGAGCCAGCCGTTACTGGAGCTGCCCATGGGTTACAAAGAGAAGGAGCTGACGGCCGAGATGATGCAGAAACGTGAGGAGCGCGCTCGCAAAAGACGCCTGCAGGCCGCCAAGAAAGCCGAGGACAACAAGAACCAGACCATCGAGAGACTGACCAAGACCAGCAAGGCCAAGATCAAGAGCATGAAGGAGCGCAGGTCCAAGCAGGCGCAGCTGCCTATGGTGAGGTACATCAGTAACGCTCAGGGCGCCGCCGTCTCGTACCCCGCCGGGATCCCTGTCCCGATACCCTCTGCCCCGCCACAGCCTCCCCCTGCACCCCTGAGCTGCGGCGTGACCGGCTGCTCCAACCTGAAGAAGTACTGCTGCTCCAGGACCGGGACACCGCTCTGCAGCCTGGAGTGCTACAGGAAGAACCTGGCGCTGGTGCAGGAAGTCGCTTGACAGCCATGTGTGCGTTTACAAAGAGTAGGTCCATGCAATTATGTTCAACAGCAGACACACACGTCTTTGATTAATGATAGTAAAATCATGCTGAAGTGTATTTATTTTGCAGCAGCAACACTTTATAGTGTTGGGTAATGACCAGTTTTTTTACTGCAGTTATTAATCTAACTTAATGTAAATGTATAAATACTATACACACACACACACACGTGTATGTATGCATGTATATGTATATATATATATATATATATTCAGATACAAAAGCCTCTAAGTGCCTCTTCTACAATACACATTTTTATCAGGATCCTATGTGAAGATTTAATAATTTCATTTTTATGGCTATTAAACTGAAAATAGACATAGGAGCACTTAGAGGCTTTTGCATCTGAACTGTTCATAAATATATATATATGTACATCAGTAGAAATTACATTAGGCTAAATTAATAAGTGCTGTTATTGTTAGTTTATGATGACAGTTTGAACTTATTGTGAAGCGTTGCCTAAATTCAATTCAATGTGACGTTAATTACAAATGATCATGGTTAAGAATCATGAGACTACATTTCTGTGCAAATACATTACTTTTGAGAATATTGAGAGTAACATAAGAGCAAATATTCATATTTCCAATAAATCATCCTGTGAAAAACTGAACGTTGTATGTGTGTGTAATAATGTTTGAAAACGCATTCATTCTGCTTGTGTTTAATGAATGAAGTTCACTATCATTACAACAAGCGTAAACGCAGTTTTGTTTTGTGAGAAGTCTGAAATAAAGAAGCTCATGCATTAATTTGATGGAGTCAAACTAAAACTAAACCCAATTCATGAAAGTAACACTTTTCAGGAAGGGTCAATTAACATTAGCTAATGCAATATTTTTATGTAATAATAATGAACGGCTTTTTACAGTAATTATTAATCTGGGCTAATATTAATTTATAAATATGATACAATTTGTTCATTGCTTGTTAGTTTATTCATAATGCATTAACTAATGTTAATTTAGTCATCTTGTGTTGTTTAAAATGTATTAGCATATTAACAAATACTTATATTTCACTGTTTATGTATATCTAATACATGTACAAATTTAACCTACGATAAAAGTGTTATGCAAAATCCTTTTCTCTTTGTTTTGACAATCAAGAATAGCAAATTATTTACAAAAGACTTCATTAATAATGAAAATATTTTTTTCCTGTCTAAATGGTTCAAATTTAGACTGAAATAAAGAACAGAGGACGTAAATCTGCTTTCATTTATTTAATAAATGATGCACATCTGTTGGATAAACAACGTATTACAAAGTTTTAACTTAAGAGGAAATGGGAGTTCGATAAAATAGAAAAACATTTTTATTTCACAAAGATCAAAAGTGTTGTTAAGGCTTTGGTCATAAAAGCTGCGTAGAAAACATCGTTTCACTTGATCCAGCAAGGAAAGGTCAAGTGCAAGCATTGTTTCATGATCAGTGTTCATAAGCCTTGAGCTCCTCGAAGAAATCCAGCGTAGTTTGAGGTATTAAAGTTGTTGTTTTTTTGCATTTCGACGCATTTTAGGGTCTGATTCATCAGACTGGTTTATTAGTTCATCGCTGCAGACGATACTAAATAACGTCCACTGTGGACCAAACAAAACAAAAAACCCACAATGGGTGCCGTCAGAATGAGAGTGAATAAGAGACAATAATACACACAACTCAAGAAATGACTGACTTTAGGTGAGAAGCTGCATGTTGGTAAGACACCAATCCATCATTAACTTCAAACTGATGATTCTGGCTATAATCTATATATTAATATACCAATATTTAATCAACACACACACGTGTTTAGTTGTGCTTTGGATTGTTTTCTTGTTCTTTCAAACATGAAGATGGATATGTTTCTTATAAACAATTTTTGTCTCAATACATGCCGGACTGGAGTGGTGGGAATTATGATGATGTTTTTATCAGCGGTTTGGAATCTCATTCTGACGGCACCCATTCACTGCAGAGCATCCATCGGTGAGCAGGTGATATAATGCTACATTTCTCCAAATCTGATGAAGAAATACACTCCTCTGCATCTAAGATGACGTGAGGGAGAGGACATCGATCAACTCCCTTTAAACATGAGCCAGTAGTGTCCTGTCCAGGTCTTTAGTGGATTTACCTCCCAAAGTCTGGTTGTAGAGCAGACTGTGCTGGTGTTTTAGTGCTACACAGCCAAGCCGAACGACAGCCGGAAGGCCATTTCCACAGGAACCTCGGCCACGGAGTCATGGAAGCACACGTAAAACTCTTGAGGAACTGGCTCGAGAAGCATCCGCCTGGAACAAGAGAGGACAAATCAGAGGAGAGAAAACATGACACAACTGATGTTTTCCTGTTGTATGAATGTCAGCGTCTCGCATATCTGAGCTCTTATACGACAGGTGCATGATGGGAGCGTTTGGATTGGCGTTTAATGCAGTCTGTAACGGAAATGTGAGTACAAGACATGAAAGATGGGGTTCACCCTATAACCCAGTAGGTCATGGTGGGCGCCGGTTTCTTCTGATCGGTCCAGTTCTCCGGTTTACACTGAAATAAAACCCCATGTTCTTTGACCGGACCCAAACCTCGAGTGCTCTGCGGCCGCTCTGAGCTTCTGCGCTCCTGAAACACATTCACACGGGCCTGAGATGAGCAAACCCTGCCAATATCACTATAACCTAGAGCTAGTCACTTGTTAATTCATTAAATATCTTTTGACACGGTTTAATAGACATTTTTAGTTTTAGTTTTTTTGCTTTGTTAACTGTACGATAAATAAAAATAAAAAGATAGAATATAAATATTATAGAAAAACAGTTTTTTATGAGAAAACAAGCTATTAGTAAATGCTAAATTCAAAAAATCAGCCAATTGTGCAATTCTATTATTTCTTAAATAGAATTAGAATACACAGGAAGAGATTACAACTATTAGAAATTGTAACAAAGACATAAAATGAAAAACGAAAAATGTGATAAAAAGTAATAAAATGACATAATGCCTTACAAATTAAATTTATTAATTTGGAAATAAAAATGTTTTTTGTTAAACTGACAAATTAAATAGACATACTTCACAATTAAAATTTAGTAAAAGTCAAAATTAAGTGAAATTTTAGAAATATCTTTAAATAATTTAAATTTTTTAATTAAATCTCTATTAATAATAAAATAATTTATAGAATGAAATGCTGTTAAATACTGTTAAATACTGTAAAAGCTCACCTAAACTCTAATAATATGAAAATTAATTTTTTATTAAAATGATTTATAAATAGAGTAAAATCTGTAAAACAATGGAATATATTAACAATGTTTTTTCATGTGAATATATGTTATAATTTATTGCTGTGATGCGCAGCTGGATTTTCAGCATCACGACTCTTCATATATGCTGATGTGCTGTGGCTGTATTGTGTGTCAGTGTTCAGGGTGTTACTCGAGAGGGCAGGCTCTGCTGGAAGGCCTGGCGTATGGACAGACAGCAGTGGTAGAAGTTCTGGATGAGCTGTGGGTGGATGGAGCCGCTCAGATGATTCACTTCTCTGTGTGTGGGAGCGATGAAGATGCCCTGCACCGTCTCCATCAGCACGTAATGAAACAGTGTATTCTCAGCGCCTGCCGTCAGTCTGCCACACACACACACACACACACACAACGTGAGGTCTCCATCTGTTCTTGAGGAGCAAGCAGATATTTTGTCCTTTACAGTGACTGGCGGTGCACCTGTATCAACCAGAGCTGGGAAGATTACTCAACAACTGTGTTCTGTTACTGATACCAAAACACAGCACAAAAACTGTAGTTTCATTACATTAGATCTAACCTTCCTTATCACACTGATAACCTTCTACCACGCTGACAGAAAAAGAAGAAGAAAAGATTAAATGATGAAAAAGATAGAAGGTAGATTCAATAGATAATAAAATAATACAATATAGATAAAGTAAATAATAATTTGCTGTTGTGTGAATAATATGTAATCATGTCATCAATAAAAAAGCAACTATAGTCTGATTACATGGATTTAAAAAAATCTAATTACAAGCACTTTAATCTGACAGGGTCATCCAGATTACATGTGATCAGTTACTACCTAACTCCGGTTACAACACTATATGACATATTTCTTTCAAACACAAAGGTAAAAATGAGAAAATCATAATAAAAGTGTGATGAGCTCACTTGAGGACGTTGTGCATCTCCTCGGTCTCTCTGTCAGTCAGACTCTTCCTCAACGAGCCCAAATAGAAAGGGTTAGGATGCTTTAACCTGGGAATCTGACAAAACACACAAAACTCACATCAGCACTGGATTACAGCTTGTTCTGGGCTGGGCCACATACTGAAGTGCAATTAATGTCCAAAAATAAAGGATAAAATAATATAATTTAAATAATTATGATTGAACTTCATTACGTTTTGTGCTGGACTATACAAAATATAACTGAAGAGTTATCGTTATTGATGTGCATTTAATGTAAAATAAAGGCTAAATGCGCTAAAATATATATATATATATATTTTCAAATTGAAAATCAAATCAAATATGATTACAGCTTCTGTCTGCTCTGACCTCGAGTCACACGTGATAAAAGCTAGTTTCCATGCGTTTGCCCAAGCTCGTCTCTCTCGATGAGTATTTATGAGCCTGAAAGGTTCATCCAGGCCGTCTGTAAATGATGTGCCAGCTGAACGTGATTTATAAGAGCAGCTCCTGGCAGATACTCAGAGGATATGCTCAATAACAGACGGCCGGATCATAATTCATACACAGCGCTGATATATACACGCTCCGACGTCTCAATGCTGGAAAAATCTAATTATATTACTAAGATGTCACTTCTCTTTCTCCGCAAGTTGTTATGAGAAAGTACAAAGCAAGTGTTTTATGTCAGCACTTTCTATAGAAACCGAGGCAGTTTTTTCTGACCTGAAAGTCCAAACCTCAGTCGAGCAACGAAAGACAAAGTGAGTGTTTGAATTCAATCGCTGATAAAATACTAGAAAAAATCAAGATCAAATTCTCTCTTTATATAAATAAAATAACTTTCTGATTTAAATGTATATGCTATAAATAATATATAACAATCTTCACAATATACATTCATAAAATCTGCATGAATTCATCTAATTTATCTGAATTACTTCATTGTCAACAACTGAACTTCAATCATGAAGTAAAATTATTGAATTATTATTGAAATAATAGACTATAATATGCAATACTACCAAGAAATATATAGACATATACATATAGACAATAAAAATAGGCACAGATAAATGTATTTATCTGTATAAATAAATTTAAGTACAATAAATACTGGCATGAAATATTCCTACTGAATGTCAACAGTGAAGGGAAAGTAAATGCAAAACTTAATATCAATATGTAATATTCAGTACAATATGCAACACTTCTAAAATTTCCAACAGCTTAACATTACAGATTAAAAAAGTAACTATAACTAACTCCAGATCATCAGGACTCATTCTGCTAGATCTTTCTGCTGCTTTCAACACGGTAAATCATCAGATCCTCCTGTCCACACTCTCATCACTGGGTATCACAGGGATTCCACTTCGCTGTTTTCAATCCTATCTCACAGATAGATCCTTCAGAGTGGCTTGGGGAGGGGAGGTGAATGAATGAATGAATGAATGAATGAATGAATGAATGAATATTGCACTTATATAGCGCTTTATCATGTATGGTCATACACCCCAAAGCGCTTTACAATCATGAGGGGGGTCTCTCCTCAACCACCACCAGTGTGCAGCATCCACTTGGATGATGCGACGGCTGCCACAGGACAACGGCGCCAGTGCGCTCACCACACACCAGCTACAGTGGAGAGGAGAAAGAGATACAGCCAATCAATGGATGGGGATTATTGGGAGGCCATGATAGACAAGGCCAGTGGGAATTTGGCCTGGACACCTGGGTTACTATTTACAATGAGTGTCATGGGATTTTAAATGACCACAGAGAGTCAGGACCTTGGTTTAACGACTCATCCGAAAGACGGTACTCTTTGGACAGTATAGTGAGCACCCCCTGCTGGCCTCTCTAACACCTCTACCAACAACAACCTAGATTTCCCAGGAGGTCTCCCATCCAGGTACTAACCAGGCTTAACCCTGCTTAGCTTCAGTGGGCACTCTAATTCTAAATTGAATGGGATGCTGCATCTTTCAGTATTTTTTTTTTAAGTAGGCTTAAATCATTTTGTCATGAGATGACTCGCTTCTCAGTGGGCAGAGAGGCAAGGACACGGAATATCAAAGACAAATAACATTTAATGTACAATCCACGTACAATTAACGACTGACACTAAACACTACAAAAGGCATGGTTTAAATACAAACATAATCAAGACACAATACAGGACACCTGGAGCTGGAGGGGAATCAAACACTGATGAGACGGGCGGAGTTACAGGGAAACATGTCAGAGACAGAATGAAAACAAACAGCACATGGACCAACACATGACAGAGCCCCCTCCCTAGGAGAGGCTTCCAGATGCTCCATGGCAAGACAAGGAGGGTGGTGGAAAGGTGGCAGAAGAGTAGACAAAGCTGAGGGAGGGATGGACTGGTGCCCTGGAGGCTGGACGGGGACAAGTTTCTGGAGGCCTCCGGGGCATAACACTGGAGGTCACGGCGGATCTGGACCCTTGGGAGGCCACAGCGGATCTGACCCTTTGTGTGGCCACGCCAGATCTGGAACCTTGGCAGACCACGATTCAGGGCTGGGAGCCGATAACTGCGGATTGGAAATCACAGGGATTTCGAACAGCACTCCTGGCTCTCTTGGCTGTAAATCGGGGCTAGGACCTGATACCGGCACTCCTGGCCGAGGCTCGGACACCGGACCTGACAATGGCTCTCTTGGCTGTAAATCGGGGCTAGGATTCACTCTAGCTCCAGTGTGGGGCTCGGCAGATTAGAATCCGTGGCAGACATTTCCCAATACTACTATTTTTGCTGTATTTATGATTAAATTAAGCACTGTATAATTGCAGACTTTTTTCAAAAACACACAAAAAAATATATTTACTTTACTATATACTTTTGAACTGTACTCTAGTGTATATCGAATGGATTTATCTGGACACATTTTAATTGTTCACTCATGTTCTGATTTTCCCTTTAGGCACTGAAAGCATCTCCATAGATAATCAAGAGGTTTTACGGACTAGATTTGAGCCAACTGAAAAAATGTCGACATATCTGTTGGCCTTTGTCGTCAGTGAATTTACCAACATACAGTCCCCTTCAGAGGCCAATATTTTGGTAGAAAACCAAGATATTTTCACTCTCTTGTTCCCTTTTTTCATCTTCCACTTGTATTTTAAATGCACATAACAAATTATAAATGGTTATTAAATGCAATCATTTTTATCACATAATTTGTATTTAAAGACAATGTTTGTTAACCTGTTAACTTTATTTATTTTTTAGATCAGAATATGGGGACGTAGAAAAGCCATTGAAAGTGGTCAGGGAGATTATGCCCTTAATGTGACACTCCCCGTTTTGAAATATTTAGAAAATTATTACAACACACCATACCCCCTATCCAAATCAGGTGAGAGTTTATACTTGCAAAATCATTCCAAATGTTGTGTCTCAATGCAGTAATACTGAGCCATTGGGGGGGAAAGTCAGTCAGACTAATACTCTCCATTCCCTAGATCAAATTGCCCTGCCTGATTTCTCTGCTGGAGCCATGGAAAACTGGGGTCTGGTCACATACAGAGAGCAATCGCTTTTCTACGATCCTACAGTGTCCTCTAATGAAGACAAAGAATGGGTGGTCACTGTAATTGCACATGAACTTGCACACATGGTACATGGAGAACTTTTCTCTCTCTCTAAAAAAGGTGTTGTTAAATTAACTTAATATACGTAATTCATTTATGTGAGTCAAATTGTTGTCTAGTGGTTTGGGAACCTTGTGACCATGAGATGGTGGAATGACCTGTGGCTCAATGAAGGTTTTGCAAGTTATGTTTCATATCTTGGAGCTGATTATGCTGAACCCACCTGGAATATTGTAAGTTTTTAGTTATATTCATCAAGTAACATTTGAAAACCATTTCTATATTCATGAAATAGTAGCAAACATTATAAAATACACAATATAATAACATTACACTCCAGAAATTAGAATGCCTGGTTTTATGTCAATCAATGCATCTAACCTTTACAGCATAACGTCACACACGTTTTCCGGTCGTTTTCCCCTGAACTGTACAGGAAAAATAGTAAAATTTCTTCACTTGCTAACTACGGAACCCCTAAGAGACATTCTGAGACATGTGCATGTCTCAGAATGTTAAATGTTTCTATAGCAACCAGAACTTCTAACGGCAGACACGTTGATGCGTTGACTTTACAAATCAGCATTTGGCTAATTTATTCAGAAGGCGGGGCTTCCTGTGATTGATCAGCCATGTTGAGCGTTGCATTACCCCCCATTCAAAACTATACGAGTGACATGTTTAGAGTATTCTATAGTCTTTGGTTTGACAGCTAATGCTTCCATATGCACGTTATGATCTCTCTCCCTTTGTCGCTGTAGCGCCGTTTTAAGTCGAACACACCTAATCCTTATACTTCAGTCCAAATTCTAAGTAAAACTCTACGAATTGCTCCATTTTGGCAACACAGTCTCACGAGCAATTCGTACATATTCGTACGAGGTGCCAAATTTGTGCCAATTCGTACTAATTCGTACG
>JAUCMT010000134.1:4620201-4636528 GCA_032357475.1 Enteromius thamalakanensis
GCAAGAGATCCAGAGACACAGAGACATGAGATTCAGAGATGAGATCCAGAGACACAGAGACATGAGATTCAGAGACACAGAGACATGAGATTCAGAGACACAGAGACAAGAGATCCAGAGACACAGAGACTTGAGATTCAGAGACACGGAGACATACTTGTACGTCGCTTTGGATAAAAGCGTCTGCTAAATGAATAAATGTAAATGTAAATGTATATGAGCCAGAGACATAAGATTCAGATTCAGAGACAGAGACATAAGAGCCAAATTCACAGAGACATAAGATTCAGAGACATAAAATTAAGAGATTTAGAGACATAAGGTTAAGAGATTTAGAGACATAAGAGCCAGAGACAAAGAGACATAAGCTTCAAAGAAACAGAGACAGAATTCAGAGACACACAGAGATAAGATCCAGATTCAAGAGATTAATAGACAAGAGATTCAAAGACACAGAGATAAGATCCAGAGACACAGAGATGAGATACAGAGACATAAGATTCAGAGATTCAGAGACACAGAGACAAGAGAATCAGAGACATAGAGACAAGAGATTCAGAGGCACAGAGATGACATTCAGAGGCACAGAGATGAGATACCGAGACATAAGATTCTGAGACACAGAGACAAGAGATTCAGAGACATAAGATTCAAAGACACAGAGAGATAAGATTCAAAGACACAGAGAGAAAAGATTCAGAGACACAGAGACAAGAAATTAAGAGACACAGAGACAAGAAATTAAGAGACACAGAGATGAGATTTAGAGACACAGAGACATAAAATTCAGAGACACAGAGACATAAGATTCAGAGACACAGAGACATAAGATTCAGAGACACAGAGATAAGATACAGAGACAAGAGATTCAGAGACACAGAGACATAAAATTCAGAGACACAGAGACATAAGATTCAGAGACACAGAAGCAAGAGATTCAGAGACAGAGATGAGAAACAGAGACATAAGATTCAGAGACAAGAGATTCAGAGACACAGAGATATGAGATTCAGAGACACAGAGACATAAGATTAAAAGACACAGATATGAGATTCAGAGACACAGAGACATAAAACTCAAAAACACAGAGACAAGAGATTCAGAGACACACAGTGATGAACTACAGACACACAGAGATAAGATTCAGATATACTCAAATAGAAAAATAGTTATTTTAAATTATATATTTTTTATTAATATTTTAGTTTTTACAGCATTTTTCATCAATTAAATGCAGCCTTTGGTGAACATAAGAGATAAGTATCGATAAAGCCCCTCACCTGACTATCTGTCCTCCCGTAACGTTCTCCAGCATGTCACAGAGCGTCAAGAAAATACCTCTCACTGCTTTCAGCTGAACTGCCGCTTCAGACGCAGGATATTGGTACAAAATCTCCTGCTGCAGAGAGAAATCACAAATCAATCTACTGACCCCCATTATTTTACACCATATATGCATAATCATGATAGAACAATGTTTTTTTATGAATTACATTTTAGCCAATTTTGCTTAAATGGAAGACTAAAGTGTTTCCTTTGTCAATAATGTTACAGGATTATTATTACCTTAGAGAATAAACATAAAGTGAGCATTCAGTCGAACCAAAAAATTTAATTGTAAATACAATTGTAAATATATTTTTAAATAAAATCTGATGACATTTTTGTATTTATGTCATACAAGCACATCCTATAAAACATATTAATAAAACTCAAATAAAATACTAATACATTAATAAATTAAAAGATTAAGAAGCACAAATTTTTCAAAATAGTTGGAAGCTATAATGAATAAATGAATGAATTAATTTATTGTTTAACAATAATATATATATATAATATATAGACTTCAATTGTTCATAAGATTATATATATATATATATAAAATATAACACATTTTAAAAAACTTCAATTGTTCATAAGATTAGGAACTTGTATTAAGTAAATTTGGTAAAATGAAATGAAATAAAATGAAATAAAAAATAAAATAAGACTTTTTTGAAGAAGCATGGATTGGACATATGACGAAGAACATGAATTATAAAATGAAATAAAATAAAATAAATAAATTCTATTCCATTAAAAAACTTAATTTATAAGAAAAGGACATGTATTCTATGAAAAACGATAATAGAACAAAAAAAACATGAATTGTTCATAAGATTAGAAACATGTTTTCAACTGAGGACATTAAAAAATAAACAAACTTTTTTTGGAGAACCATAAATTGTTCATAAAACTAGGAACACGTAGATCAGCAATCTTTCATAAGTGATGCTCCTCTTTTATGAAACACATTGACTTGCGACTAGCTTATAATTCCTAACTTTGCCAAAACCCACACATATTCCCATGAGGAGCTGCTATTCTTCTCATGAGTAAACTGCAGCAGCACGCGGCGCTTGAGGTTTGTCTGCAGGAGGGAAACAAGGCGAGGGGCACTTCCTTTGTCATTTTGATTAGTATGCAGAGCAGGAGTGATTCAACCCGGCAACGCTTTCAGACCACAAATGCTTGAGTTCGTGTGAGAAATTGAGTTCTCATGTCCTCCTTCAAACCACACACACATGTCTTATCTCTTCAGCGAGGCTCTAAACGCTCAGAGGTGGTCGTTTTGGCTTGAAGCAGTACTGCGGCCTGTGGTCAGAGAGCTGCAGCGCATAAAAACACACATTAAAAATGCTCAAACTCACATTAGAGCTCAGCGCAGCATCAATCACGGCAGACAGAAAGAGGTTTTTAAGTGAGTCTCAGCACAAACGCTTCCACTGAGAGCAACATGGAGAGATTTAGAGCTGCTCTGAACGATCAGCACCTGGATAGATGCTTTTACAAAAGCTGCTGCGATGTGTTCAAAACTCCAGCCTGACAGGAGCCGTCTGCGGGCCAAGAAACAGCTTAAATCCTTGTAGAGGGTGTAAATCTGTGTAAGACTAGGCCAGAGTGGCTCATTCCTGCAGAGTTTGGTTTTCAACGTGATCCAATACACCTGGCTGCAATTTTCAAGCAAAGCCAGAGACCCTGATTAGTTTATTCGAGTGTGTTTAGTGTTATTATGTGGATCTAAAGTTCACAGGAAAGTGGAACAAAAAATCTGTACATAAAACCCAAAATCGTTAAACTAAAGTTAACTGAAAAATAATCTCTTTAGTTTACATTGGCACTAAAATTATTAACCAAATTAAAACTAAATTTTAAAACAAAAAAGATTAAAGTCAATTAAAAATTATAAAAAATATATAATTGTGCATAATTAATATAAAAATATCACTAAAATATCTCAAATGAAACATTTAAAAAATGTCTTATATCAGTAAAATATACTGTAACTTTACAAAAAGAAAATAGAAAAAAGAATATTAATATAATAACAGTAGTTTATACTGATTTTAATTTTACAATTGCTTTGCATTTTGCGATTTACTTTATTACAAAGATATTACAAGAATAATCAAATTAAATAAATCTTAAATAATATTTACCATTAAATAAAGTTTTGAAATAAAACAATATTCTGATTTAAATTAAAATAAATATTTAATAAAAAATTATCAAATAATTAAGAAATAACTGTAATTTTTTTTATTGTATTATATTTTATAAAATATAATGTTTTAATGAATAACAACAATATACATACATATATATATATATATATATAGAGAGAGAGAGAGAGGGGGAGAGAGAGAGAGAGAGAGAGAGAGAGAGAGAGAGAGAGAGAGGATATAATACAAAAAAACATTAATGGACTTAAAACATATTTCAAACTTATTTTTGTTATATGTTTTTTTTTTTAAAGTTGCCCTGCTGTATTTCCACCAGTCATAACTTTTCATTCACATTTAGGTTATTTTTATGAATTGAGTAATTAAAACCTTCGGCTCCTTCGGAGCGTGTTTTCTCTCTGATGGGAGAGAATCAGTGAATTATTCAGCCAGCTCTTCTTCCGTTTCCTCGCGTCAGCGGCACAGCAGAGCCATTCATGCTCAGTCCTTGAAATCATCCACACACAGCTGCTTTAGCTGAAAATGAAAGACTCTCTGAAAGTCAAGCACACTGACCTCGTCCTGCAGCGAATCCGAGTCCAGTTTAAGCGAGAGGTACATGACTATGTGTGGGACGTGTGCGATGGACATCTGAAGCTCGACGGAGTCCTCCCCCCACAGCAGCCGCACCAGCTGACTGACCGCAGGAGCCGCTTTAGCCCTCGAGTCCGGAGCCATCCTGACAGGACACACCGTCTCCAGAGTCAACCTCACCTGAGAAACAAGCTGCGATTAATACTAACACTAACAAGAGTCACTGGACTGTGTGACATATACAAGAGAAGACTGTGTCCTATAGTGTAACATAAATATAGAAAAGGAGCTACAAATAACATGAGAAAAATGTATCTATATTCTTAAAGTAACAAATATCATGAGAGATATTTAATGTAGTATTTATGAAGAGTTCCAACGCAAAAGCCTCTAAAAGCCATCTCAAAAATGAGATAAATATTACGAGTAAGATGTGAAAGTGAATGTCCTCCACACGTTCATCAAGTACTTTCACTTCAAATGTGCTACATGCCAGTCGTAACCCATTTACAAGTACAGTACCAGTACTACTTAGAAACTGTATATAGTAGCCAGAAAGAAATACTCATTTTAAATGTGAACGCTACATTTAAATATCTTTTGGGTGATATTTAAGATAAGAAGATTAGGGGTGATGTCTTTTTCGATCCAAAATCTAATAAAAATTAGAGATAATATTAAATTTAAATAATTAAATAAGTAATTTGGGGACAGATTTAATAATATTTTATGACAGCGCAAACCACTTTTTGGCATTAAAATAGTACTGTCTGGTTTTACTAAACACACGCACAGAGAAGAATTAGTGCTGAAAATGTACAGACTCAGTGTCCTGAAAAAAAATCATTTCTTCATTTCTATATATATATATAACTAATGGATAATGACCTGTCGGAAAACTACCAGTATTCTCAAAAATGACCAAAACATTTTATTTTAATTCATCTTTTTTTAGATCACAAAATATATTTTACACACTCGCCAACAACTTCTTCCTCTTAAAATAATAAACTTAAAATAATACAGCATACTGGTATAATAACGGTGGTTATTGCCAGGGCTGTATTACTTGGCATAAATAAGTACGACTTTTGTTTTTGGTGCAGCAGCCTGACATCAAGCTTTACTTAAGTGAGTAACCTCAGAAAGGCAGAACGATGACAGTCTAAAGAGATGTGGTTGTGTAAAAAGAGACTCAATGTGCTCTTCTACACATTTTTACAGTAACACTGCGCCATACTTCCACATCTGATATCTATGTGTTTGATTTCATGAAGTTACAGTAAATTTACTGTAAATGCTGTTGTTTTGAAAATCAGTTTCCACAAAATTATGAACCACCAACTGTTTTTAACATGGACATATAATCAGAAAAGCAAATCAGAATGATTGGAGGATCGTGTGACACTGAAGCCTGGAGTAGCGCTGCTTCGATCACAGGAATAAAGTGCATTTTAAAGCATATTAAAACAGAAAAACTGTAATAATATTACTGTTTTTACTGTATCTTTCATCAAATAAATGCATCCTGGGTGAGCAGGAGACCCGAAGCATTCAACTCTCGCATAAGATTTAAGATTCAAGGTAAACATGTTGCTCTAAAGTCAAGCACATATTGCTGCTTAAAACAAACCATCGCTTTCTAAGATCGTGCACTCAGAGATCAAGCAGAGTATTCACTCCCACCCGACTGTTTAACACACATGGATATCTGCTGACCGCAAACAGAGAGCGGGAAAACCACGGCAGCCTGTTATTACAGCAGCTTCCACACCGACCTAACATTCACAGCACACTTCTCATCTGTACGTCGCTCTGGATACAAGATAAATGAACAAATGTAATAATGTAATGTCGATTAGGGTCTGACTGACGCTATTGTTACATGAGTACTAGTTTTATAGATATGTTGCTTCAAAAAATACAGAGTTCTGGCATGAATCTCCACATGGTGCAGTCTGATAGGCCTAACTGGATCTGACCCAATGACATCATAATCACATGCCATAGCTGATTGGTTTTCTCCTGCATCAGTAGCCAATGAGCTCACTGCTCAATATTCAAATACCTGGCTTTTGTTTGCTGTAGCAGTTTGGCAGCGCACTCCACCTCCCCCAGCTCCACCTGTATAGATCTGCTACGAGGTGATTCGTGCTATGAGGGTTATTCACGTGTTGTATGTGCAGCGCCAGTGTTTCCCAGACGCTCACAGTATGTTGTGGATGTACAAGTCTTGATACGGTACACAGCAGCAGAAACAGTCTTATCCACCAAGACTAAAAACATGAACATTATCATGTGCATTACTGAAAGTGATCAAGTGTGGTTTGTGCTCTGCATCCAAATGCACACACAGTAGTGAACACACACACACATATCATGAACACAGGATATATATATATATAATTGCAATATTTATTAAATATATAATTGTAATAATTATAAAAATTGTTCAATATTATTACAATTTAAAACTGTTTTCCAATTCAATATTTTAAAAGGTAATTTATTTATAAATAGATAAACAGATAAAGCCTAGATTTTCTTCACTGAAAGTCAGAAATAAAGTTTAATATGCTGATTAGCTGCTCAAGAAACATTTCATCTCAAGAAAAGATTGTGCTGCTTAAAATGTCTTTCTTTAGGATTCTTTGATGAATAGAAAGTTCAAAAGAACACCGTTAATTTGAAATAGAAATTATTTACAACATTATAAATGTCTCCTTCGTTCAATTTAATGCATTCTTATTGAATAAAACCATTACAATCTGACCCTGTGGTGGTGTCAGTGTCCAAAGAATGGACATGTGGACATGATGGCTTCAACAATCATAATTTTACCAGCCCAGACAAAGCTCATTTTAAAATCTTGGCAAGCCTTTTGAAACCTCACATGAGCACAGTTCCTCTACCCTAATATCATAATAGTCTCGCCTGTCCTTTTTTGTCCTACGGTGTAATTTGCTATGGGTTCTTGTCCTTTAATCACTTTCTCCCTCTCCTCTCCGCAGGATAATGTCTCTCTTCCTGTGGCCTACAAAAACAAGCGTTACCGTAACCGCCGTCGCTGCCGGGCGACACAACTCTGTAATTTCAACATTCCGTCCTCTTTCAGGCTACTGAGTGAACAAAACCAGCTTGAGAAGTGATCAAACGGAAAGCATTCTCTGAAAGAAGCGTCATCTAGCTATAGTTAGAGAAAAACACAGCTGAAGACTATAAGCATTTGACTGAACTCAACATCTTGCATGTGTGATGCTAGCTTCTGAAAAACTCATTTTTGGACTTTTGTTCAGTAAATAGAAGTAAAAATCTAAAAAGTCCAAAATTGGACCTTCCATATTTTGGACCTTCTGCAATTGATTTGTTAAAAAAAAAAATTAAAAGAAGTCTCTTTTAACCAAGGTTGCATGTATTTGGTCAAAAATACAGAAATTTTTTTTTTTTTACATTTTATATTGAATGCTTTCTATTTTTTTTATATTTCAAGATGTAATTTATTCCTGTGATCAAAGCTGCATTTTCAGCATTATTACTCCAGTCTTTAGGGTCACATGATCCTTCAGAAATCACTCTTATATGCTGATTTTCCGCTCACGAAACATTTAATTAATATTAATATTGAACACCATTTTGCTGCTTTATATTTTTGGGAAAATGCATTTATAATAAAAAAATGTGTGGTTTTTAGCACGGTTTTGTTTATTTGCTTTCACTTTCGAACACAAGTTAAGCTGAGTTTAGAGCTTGTTTGTAGTGTTCATTCAGACTTCACACAACGTCTGGCTTTTGGGGTTTAGTTGGGAGTGTTTTGGGTCGAAATCAATAACTATTTTGACCATAAATAGAAGATGCAATTAAAATTGGCAAAATTTTACCAGCAATTTCCAACAAGCCACACTAACCCAAAGATATCAGCAGCAGCTTACGACATGAGGAAACTATAAAAGCGTAATGCACATCGACAGTCCATTTGTCTTGTTTATGACCAGATTACCACCAATACTTCAGCAAGCACATTTAAACAAATTAAGTTTAACTCTTAACAATTTGCAGAATCATTTGTTAATGTAAAAAATAAATACTGCTGAAATCATTCAGGCCGAGCACTTACTCTCCAACCTGAGAGGCACAGACCAGAAACCAAAACCACTTTTAGAAAGTGCTCATCTGAAACAATTATGTCTTGTTAAAAAAAACAGCTTTAATTTCAAGCCAATTAAGTCAAATTAATCCCTTACAAACAAACCTCAGCTCCAAACACATACCGTTGGCCTGATGTGCCCTCAGCGTTTGTGAGTTTACAGGAGGTCTGCGGGGAGCTGAGCTGAGCTTTTGTCTTGAGTGGTGAAAAGCATCTGACATTTAAGGTTTTTCTCAACTATTTGACTTCTGGAGACGACTAAAGAACCAAAGAGACTTTCTGAGCCATGCATTTGTTCATTTTCATTTGTTAAACCTCAAAAAGACCTCAATGTTTCAAGCATTTATTCTTAGATAGATGTTCATTTGCAAGGAAAAAGCTCACACTTACCTGTGTAGGGCCCGGTATACATGACAAAACCCTCTCAATGTTTTCTGAAGTAACATCAACATCGTCCACAGCAACCAGAACATCACCTACAGAGAAAATGAAAACCTATCATCTGCAACTTGTCGCCAATGTGCACCCAGCTTAGGTAAATTGTATCTCTATCACAAGATAAAAACCAATGCACATCAAACAGCACCTCCACCTGCTTCTGGTAGATTTGCACCCTCTTCCCTTTGCGGCATGCAAAGATTTCCCTCAGTTATTCCAGATAAACGGTCTAATTGCTTTAGTATGGACGGGCGTTTGAGAAACAATCGTAAAAAGCTGCTGGGGAAAGAGTTTTTGGGGTGGTGTAACCCGTTTGGAATTTCTCTGGTCTGTCTCGGGTAGAAAATGTCTGTGGGTTTCCCTTGAATGTCGCTTTAGGACATCAACAGAAAAACATTCACTGTAAATATACAGCTTCCATTTGTATGATTTCATTACCAAATGTGCTAGGGACATAAAACTAGCGTGTTTAACAGGCAGTTTGAAAGAGAATGTGAGTAAAACCAACCACAACACCAAGCTGTAACTTGACTTAACGGATTAAAAAAAAGATTTTTTTGGCAGGAAACTCACAGGTGTTTTGAATGAAAGCAAACTGCTTCCAATAAGCAACTTTGCATTAATTGATCAGAGAGACACCCTTTTGTACGTATCGGTACGTATCTGCTAAATGCAATTTCCAAACACAATGAAACGTGAAACATGCAGACAACAGGACATTTTAAGGACACACACCAAATTTCGCCCAATTCCGCTTTTATGGGGCACTAAAACATGAAAATAAATAAATAAAAAACTAGTGACGTATGATTTCATAACAGTGCTTTGAAGCATTGGAACCTCTGGTGAGTTTTTGTTACGTCGTAACAGTTTTGAAATGTTTCAAATCCTCAATGGCTCACCAGTAAGGCTGATCACAGTCAATCCACAAACCAGTGTCTGTGGCAGGGATCACCAAGTTCGGTCCTGGAGGGTCGTGTCCATGCAGAGTTTAGCTCCAACCCTAATCAAACATACTTAAAGCAGCTAGTCAAGCTCTTACTAGGTATATTTGATACGTTTTAGGCAGGTGTGTTGAGGCAAGTTGGAGCTAAACTATGCAGGACACCGGCCCTCCAGGATCAAGACCCCAGTTCTATAGTTTTGACTAATCTTGGACAATTTTATAAATCTGGAGACATTTTTAGGACACACTGGTATAATGAAAAGAAAACCAATAGTTAATATTTTTTACTGGGCTGTTCAGCCAAGCCAGCTGGTTTGGAGCATTTTGAACTTTTAAACTGTAGCGCAAGTCTGTAAGTAAAAACACTAGTAAAACTTTCCATTCCTTGTCTAGCTGCACTTACCAATAAGAATTTCTGCACACTTGCTAGCGGGACTGTGAGGGACTAGACCATGGATGATGAGTTTTCCCCCTTTTTTCCCCGCATTTCCTCCAGGACGGTGAACGACACCCAACAAGGCCTCTAACAAACCGCCTCTATCAGGAGACGGAGGCGAGGAACCGCCGAGACGTTTGGGGTTCAGATACACGCACACGTCCTTTAAACGCTGCTGCTGAACCACGACTCCAGCCCGCTGACCCGCTTGATTCTTTAAGATGGAGGTGGGACGCTGGGTAGACCCTGAGTCTTTTCCATCAGCGGCTTTCCTTTGAGATGGCCGCCGCTTTCGCCTCAGGATCTTGGTGAACTTCTTGAGTTTCGCTTCGGTTTTGCTGCTGGAGGCCGCTTGCTTTTTGCCATTGTCTGTGATGATTTCCGCCTCCTTTTCACTGAAGCGGACGTGATTAGTGGCAGCAGAGTGACTTGCAGAGACCTGGGCCAGCAGAGCTTCTTCTTCTCCCTCGCTCAGCTCCAGGTAGAAGAGTTCACCGTTCTTCTGGACGTCATCCAGCCATTCTGGCTCCAGGTCACTGTGACACAAAAAAACAAGGAGTACATTAAAACAAGTGATGAAATAGCCTTAGAAAAAGGACTTTGGTAATAAAAATGTCTGACTCTCATTCTTGTCAGAACTAACTTTTCGTTAAATCTATCCATTCCCACGGCTATGTGGATAAATAGGAACTAATTATACTAATTCACATAACTTCATAAAGTCAACTGCAGGATTCATTTTGGTATATTTGCATATTTTTATAAGCTATAATTTTTTTTTTTAAGTTGTTAAAATTAAGTTAAACTTAAGTTAAATAATATTAAGTTGTAAATAATATAGGGATTATTGGAGCATAAGAAAATACTATGACAGTTTTTTTCTACTTCAAAATTGCATGTTTAATTTAATTTAAGTTACTTGATGTTTCTATGAAATTAGCTGTAAAATTTACTAGACATTTCCGGGTAAAAATGTGCCATGTGTAGTATTTATTCATATTTTAAATAAGCTTTTTTATATTTTCAGTTGTCATTTAAAGTGGTAGTAATTTTAATGTTTATTTTTCCAAACATTCCAAATTTTTGGTACTTATTTATTTATTTTTTCACGATTTAAGTTTTAGTTGCATTTTTTTATTATTTTAATTTTGGTTGACAATAATGCTGGACATTTCATATTCACAGTTATTGCTATTTTAAGATTCAAAAGCATAAAAGCATATATTAGACTTAGACAACTGGTTGCTATTTACTTTTTGAGGCTTTACAAATGTGATGAATTCATTTTAAAAGTTATACTACATGTACATAAAAGCACAAACTGGATATATAAAATTATATAATTTATATAGCAAATGGTCAACCATTCACTACTCGCAAACCTAACACTCTTCAATAGAAGACATTTATGTGTATGAAAATATTGTAGTCCCTCACTTTTTAGACTTTCAGCCTACATTTCAGCACCAGTAATGAAGCAATACATGATATAAGAGTGTCTCGAAACACAAACACTGCAGAAGCAATGAGTCAGAATGCTGCAGGGAAAGCCACGCATCCCAAAGCTTTGAAACCCAATCCTTTCCTTCATTCTAGAAAAACTCAACTCAATATTCAGCCAGACATTATGTTTTCTTCCCCATTTCTAAATTAAGCCGCACTACTTTGGTGGTTAGCTCTTGGCAACCACATCCATAAATTCACTTAAGATGGTGAATAGCATATAATTATTTATGATGGCTGACTTTCCAAATTGGAAACAGAAAATCCCCTTAAAAACTGAGAGAGGGCAGAGAATGGACAAAGTCTATTTTCCCTTTTCATGAGCCTCTCTTTTTAAATGTGGGTCAGAAAAGACCACTCAACCGAAATGAACCAAAACATGAAGAGGGTTGAACTCAAACTAGCTAAAATAGATTTAAATACACTTTAATAATAATAATAATAATAATAATAATAATAATAATAATAAAACAAAAGCTAACACCATTATATATAGGTCTAATATGTTTACATACATACTGCAAAAGAATGCAGCCACGTCTATAACGATGTAAATAACAAAAAGAAAGTTTGATAATGAAGCATGCAAAATGCTAGATCTAATTAGCAATCCCCTTATTAATAATTACAGTTTTGAATTGGTTTATGCTCTTACTCGGAGTAATCTGAGTAACTGTAATTTGATGCATCAGAATCAGTTTCGTTGCCTCCTTGATCCTCCTTATTTTCGCGTTTGTCGGACTCAAAATCCGCCTCGGTACCATCTTTAAAATGTCTAGAAGCCATTGGCGCATTTTTATACTCAATAAACTGTGCCGGTGTCCATTTAGATCTGTTTTAAGAGGCGCATTCTTCGTTTGAACGGCAACAGCGTCTTGCCATGTTATCCGCATACGGGTCTCGACCAACGGCCACGTGACGAGTTTCTCAAACAGCGATTGGTAGAATCTAGTCGTTTCTATAGCGACGCGGAAGCTTTTGTTAGACAGCGTGGAAAGTAGTTAACAAGAGAACTTTAGAATAGTTTAATAGTGTATTAATTAGCATTATTAAAAAAACAGAATGTCATAATAATGAAATATTAAATATTATGAAAGCTTCGGTTTAAAAATAAACAAGACTTTTATAAAGTCGGCTAACGCGTTTAAATTAATTAGCGATTGCATCATATTGATAGAAAGTTAGCATTACTCGCAAAATTATGTAAATGTGTCTGCACTCAAACGGCCCCCAAAACCCGCACAAGGTCTTTAAATCCTCTCCGGCATGCGAGAACAAAAAAAGCTGCTCAGCATTCAACACCTCGACAACTACCTCGCTGAGGAAAGCAACAAACACTGATATTATCAAATCCCACTAACCTGTAAAGAAGCACACTCCGTATAGAGTCAAAATCCTCCAAGTTATTAGAGAAAGACTGAACAGATCTTCCATCCGAGCAATTATTAAACATTATTTATGCTTCATACTTATGACAAACGGTTTCGTCGTTATCGATAAATTATTCCTTGATGTAGTTCGCTATTAAATTCTTCAGTTTGAATATGTTGGCGATTCAATGAAGAAATGTTAGGGATTCTCTTGTGAAAGCCCGTTATTGAGAGTTTAGGAGCTCTGTTTATGATGGGACCAGACGAAGTCTAATCCAGATTCAGTAGAGAAGCAAAGAGAGAAGTATGCGGTCTTGAGTATTTCTCCAGACAGAGACTGAATGACTGACTGGGTCGATGCTCGTCAAAGGCTTTCTCATGGCAAACAGAGCATGTGCTTGTGCATTTGAGAGAGAGAGAGAGAGAGAGACAGAGAGAGAGAGAGAGAGAGAGAGAGAGATGCTGCCTCAAATATATACCCTAAGCACAGAATAAACGCGTCGTTTACCTGCTTAAACCTTTCATCCGTGTGAAAAGCTTTCTGCGATTCATAAGGGATTAATATTATCCATCCTATATGATGTATATATTTATGCATCATATATAATTTGTCTGGCATGAAATGTTAAACATGTGCATGGGCACAAGAGCGTTTTACCAAAAGTCACAAGATAGATCTATCAACCGACTCATAAATCAAATTCCAGATTTACATTTAGATTGTTATTTCTGGATTTCCAAAGTCATGAATAAAAAAATTAAAGAAAGAAGGAAAAATTCATATTTATATTTGATCCTTGGATATCCAATAAGGAAAGAAAAAAGGAAGGAAATTTATATTTTATCCAGAAAAATAAATAAATTTACAGTAAAAAAACTGCATTGTAAAAAATGACTGTGATTTTAATGGTAAAAAAAGGCTATGGTAAAACCCTGTAAAATGGTTAATGGTAATTTCCTGTTAAATTTAAATTACATTGCATTTTAATTTGATGTTTTTGAAATAACTATGTTTCTTCTTAGGTTTTTTGTATCAGTTTATTAGGGTTGTATGTTAGATATAATGTTATACAAAAAAAAAAATTACCGTATTTTTCACGGTTTTATTCTGGCAACCACAGCTGCCGTTTTTTTACCGTAAATTTAACAGATTTTTTTGTTTTACTTTTTGTTCACTGTTGTTACAGTGTGGCAGCTGTGGTTGCCAGAATAAAATTACAGATGATGAGAAGGTCACATGAACAAGTCGAGCTTTATTGTCATTCAGCTACATGTGTGGACATATAGTGTAATGAAATGTCGTATCTTGCAGAATCACTGTGCTACATAAATAAACAAAAATATGAACCTAAATACACTAGATGTACAAACTATTTTTTAACCTATACATATACTATAAATACTATACACATAGACAGACTATACAGTTTACATAATAACTGTGCACGATAATGTGCAGAAAAGGTATTTAAAGAATAAGAAGTGGCTTTTACCATAGCATTTTCACATGTTCCTACTGTTAAAACAGCGGCCATTTTTTACAGTGTTTATTTATAATTTGATCCCTAGGCCATAAAAAAAATAATAAATTAAATTGAGATCACATTTAGGTTGGGTTTCCATACCTTTTTATGTTAGTAATGACGTTGGGAATCTTGCAAACATTATTTGACTAACTAGCATATTTTCTGTCTTATGTTAGAAACCTTAGTAATATGTATGCTATTCTAAATTTAGCCAACCTCCCTGACTCCTCTCTATAGAGATAATAAATACAGCAGCACATTAAACCGCTAGTGGTTAAGATATGTAACTGCAGGGTTTTTTTTCTATCCCGGAACGATGCTTGAAGTCAAGGTGCATGACAGGAATTATATATGAAACACCACTATATGCACAAAACTACTTATTTGTGGTCTCCTCAACATTTCAGATATGCTAATATGCATTATACTTTTCAAGCGTAGTTGTATTAATCTTAACGTACTGGGTTTATCACGCATGACAAATATAGCTTGCTCACCATGAAAAGGAAAGCTGGCACCGAGGAGGATTGTGGGTAATTGCAACATTAGCTTATGTTTTACATGATTTATTAAATAAAACAACATTTAATTAAGTTACCGAGTGCTTATACATATTGTAATGAATGTATTGCTTCAAAAAGTTACGGGTTGGTGGAACTCAATACAGGTTGTTTAAGTCACCGCGGCTTCATCAGACAATACTGAAGTCACGTTTAACATTGTGGACCTTATCAAACAAGTCCATTTATATCATTATACATTGAATATGTGTGGTCTTTAAATTTGCGCCGCGCTCTTTCATAGTAAAAGAGCCTCAAACGGAGAGTTTGGCGCGTTGTTTTAATCATCGGTTTGCAGTCGCCACGGTGATGTCATCGCGCACTACCGTCTTTGAGACTCCTCTTGTGTTTGATGGGGTTCCCTCAGCGCGCGCTGTTGAATTAAGACTATACTTTCAGGGATCATTTCTATAGTACTTAACTAGGAAATGTGTTTCGAAAGTGACAAGTCTCCCAAACCACGATGATGAGTGATAGTGTACTCCTCTGAGCGTGAATCGGGTGATAATTAGTGATTTATTCACGGATAGTCATCATTGATGAACGTTCATGGATCTGTTCGCAGATCCTTGAGGAGGAGTGCATAATCCGAGTGGTTCGCTGCAGATGTAATACGTCTGTATAGTAATTAAGAGATTATTGTTAGAAACAAAAAAAAAACCTGCGCTGATGAAATTTGTAGTCACAGTATGAAATTACTTAATTGCTTTGATTATATAGTAGATATAATTGCATTTTTTTTTTACTTAAATTAAAGAGTATTAATTGATTTGTCTAATGGTAATACTTGATTGGTAAGTCGATCTACAATGTTGTGACAAAATCCAAAACTGAGTAAATGCATTTTTAAACAACTACAGTAATTACATATTAATAGCAATGATTGAGTCCAGTGAGTTATTTGCTGGGGTCTAACATAGAATAGAAACAGACATTTAAGGGCATGCTTAAGACTGGGCGTCGGACAAAGTGCCACGAACTCAAGGGTTTCAGTGCAACTGGATGATTTATTAATTACGTGTATACCACTTAAATAAAGTTTTGCTATTGACCAGAGAGTCTCTGTACAGTACATGGAGTTCATAAAAATCACACAAGACACTGGGAGGCAGGAAGAAAGCACGTGGGCGGTGCTAAATCAAAGAAAGCAACAAACCAAACAATCTCCAGCTGAACAGTGGCCTAAGCCTCACTAGCCAAAGAAGTAAACCAAAAGAAAAGACAACAAATGTCTTCAGCGTCCGAAACCAATAGTATATTCCTGCACAACTGGAGGAGCAGCAGTTTCAGGACCCTCAGTTTTAGGACCGCAGTTTCAGGACCCT
>JAUCMT010000134.1:4655649-4686442 GCA_032357475.1 Enteromius thamalakanensis
AAATAGTACATATAATAGTATATATATATATATATATATATATACAATTTTATTTTATATATAGTTTTGTTACATTTCTTAAAATGTAAAATGATTTTTTTCCCTCAGGCTAAAAATTTCAAATTATTAAATTATTAAATTAAAGTAAATTGTTATTATTTTAAATAAAGTGCCCATGACTATTGTGTAAAATAATTTGATTTAGACAAATTATTTTTGATATTTATCAAAAGGATTCTTTGGTCATTTAGTAAAATAGCACCACCATTAAATAGTTCAAAAACTGGCCAGTGGAGAAGTGGAAACTGGAAAGGGAATTTAATACCGTCTCCCAAAGTAAAATCATTTTTTTCCCTTAGACAGTCTAGTGGATGTCCAGTGTACACAATAAAATTATACACATAAAAGAATAATAGGAAGAGTAATTGAGATTTTTGTATTTTTTATTGGTAGGATCTTCATAGCATAGATTCTTTGGTAATTTATATTAATTATATATACATTGCAGGGGAGGCTGGGGATGAATTTTATATTCATCATTAATATATAATTTTATATTGACCATATTAAGCAGCTTCATTTTTAGTGCATCCGATGCATTCACAAAATATGCAATCTTGAATTTAAAAATGTATATATAAAAAAGTTTCCCCTCAAGCAGAGAGAAAACACTACTGAGCACTACTCTGCATGCTAAACAGATTTAGTGTTACAGTTGCCCCTGGACAGTTACCCCTTGCACACATATATGTCCTTCTTAGGCTTCTTATTTAAATCTAAATCTGTTAAAACATCTACAACTTTAGGTGTTTCTAATTATGCATTAAGACATTATTTAGTGCCTTTATAAAGCCTTGTTTTCTTGCGAGGACATCCTCAAAACATGGTTTTGTCAGGTTTGGCTGTTCTACCGGTGATCCGTTCTGAAATTTGCCCCCAGGTTCCCAAAAGCACACATACTCAGAATGCAGCATTACAGTAATGAGAGTACTTTGGGATTAAACATGACGTAAAGAGGCTGACTGATAGGGGGTCACGGCTGGGTCATTGGGTCATATTATCATACCACGCAAGGGGTCCGATTTATCGACTGTATACCCGAACAGAAACATACAGAGAACATGGATTAAATCGGTCGATATCAGCTGTGCGCTGCACAACATAAAGAGCTGGGCTTTTCTCTCGTTTTGAATCGCATAAACCGAACAACGTGACAGAAAACAGAGCGAGAGGCAGGAAGAGGGTGGGTCAGATTCAGGGCTGTAAGATGCGACACGATGTGACAGGCCAGCCTGGAAGATACGAGTGGCCCTTCAGTGACTTCACTGCGCTTTGCAAACAAACCTAAACTTGGTGATGCCAGAAGGGCAGGCTTTATAAAGAAGACTCACACTTTCTGTACTGCAATAGAAGCTTGTGTGAGCTGTTTGACAGTAAAAACTAATATTCTAGAATAATTAGTCAAAAGTTAAATAATAATTTGTAAAAAAAAAAAAAAATTGTTAATAATATGTTAAAATGTTAATAATTTAGGTTACTTTTTTGGCTTTTTATATAATTGTTTTGTAATTAAACATAACTAATTTTTTTTTATATATGTATATGAGATATTTGACAAACTAAACTATTAACTAATTTTTTTTTAAATGTCCCTTAAAAGAACTTAATAAAAAATGACTAAGAATAAATAACAATTTATATAATAAAAATAATTAGGTGCGACCAAGAATAACAGAAATAACTATTAATAATATATTAATAATATAACATAAAATAAAAAGGTTCTTATTATTCTCAAAAGGTAAATTATTGCTTTTTCTCCAATTTTAGATTGGATTAGATTTAATATTAAATAAGAATTGTTAAATTATCAGAAATTATATTGAATATAATACTGATGATATTATAATATTTACATAATAATAATTTCTTTCAATTCATATCAACTCATTAATATTCTATTATTAGAAGTATTATTATCTAGAAGTATTACTATCTAAAATTCCCCATTATTCTTGTAAAGCATTTAATCACTTTATTTTAGGAAATACAAATCTGCTATTGTTTGGCTGTAATGTAAGGATTGTCAATGAGGGCATTTGCTTTTCATTGATTATGATTGTTTTTGGCCTCTAGGTGGCGCTCTGGCCTTGTGAACAGCAACCTGTTGCTTGTGTGTCCCATTATGAGCCAGATTCTCTCACCCTGAGCCAGTAAACTTTCAGCTTGAGGTTTTTGATGTTAAGATAAGTGCTGATGTTGGTGTTATTGAGCTGGATGATTTATGTTTACTTCTTGATCTATTGTCATAATTTTCTCACTTGATAGTGTCAAATTTAATTAAACCCACCTATACATATGAATGTATTTACGGCACTTTCCAAGAATAAGGTACAAATGTTTTACTATTTTTACTTTGATGTGTTTTTTTAGATTAATGCCTATCTAGAGACAGGCCGTCTCAGACGGGACATAATTGGGCTTGATTATTGTTGTACTCGCAGTGGTACAGACAGTATGTCACAGTCTTTAAAAGATGCTGGCTGGGATGGAGGAAGGTATCTAGACAGGCACGTGGTGGCACAGACAAACCGGCCCTGTGTCCCAATGACGGCGTCACAGGAAGCAACGTCTGGCCCGGCACACAGTGGTACAGTCGCCAGACAGCTGTAACTCATGAGTCAAAGAGACATAGAGATACAGCGAGCAAGATGATGGATGAAAAGTATTTGTCACTCGACTGTTGATTTATTATAATCCTCAGTGGGGGAAAATACAGGAAGTACCAGCCGACTAGTCTTTTTAGTGGGTGTGATTCGTCCCTGTGGGGCATATCAACCACCTGTTCCAGTCCACATTTAAGCCCCTTGAAGGCCTTTGTCTCCTCCTCTGTGTCAACATCCGTTTACTGAGCAGGATGAGGATGTAGCCCTGGGATGATTTATGTAATGCGGCCCTATCACTCGCCCTCTTGTTCTTCTTCCCTTTTTTCCAGATTTCTCTTGTATCGGTTCTCAATTTGGCTCAGTTTCAGTTCATGTTCTTTATTTGTGTAACAAATAGGCTAATCATACATTTGTAGTTTATAGTTTAGTTGCGTCTGTACAAAGGAAATAATGTGCAAAAGGTAGAGTAAAGTAGTTAAAAAAAATAATTTAATACAAATGGTAAAAAAAAAGGTAATTTTCTTGTTCTGTTTTTTAAGTTATGTATTATAATTTTGTAAGAAAAAATGTAATGAATAAAAATTACATTTACCAATGAATGAAGTACACTAATGTTAAAAAGTTGAATATATTAATAAAAAGTAGGTCACGTTTTTGTTTAGCAGGGATGCATTTAATTAATCAGCACTATAAATCAGACACTTATAACGTTACAAACGTTTCTATTTTAAATAAATTAAATTAATTTTTTAAACTTTCTATTTATCCAGTGATCCTTATAAATGATCTATTTACAGTTTCCACAAAAATATTACGAGACATTAATGTGAAACAAACAAAAACGGTAACATTAAGGTAAATATCTGTGAACAGAATGTATTTAATTTAAATAAAGCTGTAACTTTTTTCTTTACTTAATAATATAGTTAATAATTTAGTCACATTGTTTTATACTATTTTTTTAACACATGCAAGTCTAATGTATTTAAATTGGACATATGATTATTATAAAGTATGAAAATGTAATTTATTTGTTTATGGTATATTTCATTATAGCTTTGAATGTGATTGTGTGATGTACAGCCCCATAACTCACTTCTTATTGGTTAAACGGACAATGCATCACTCCTCTTTTATTCTACAGAAGAAATAGTAATGCTTCACATGCTTGCGCTCTCTCTCTATCTCTGTCTCCTGGGACTCTCTCAAACCTCCATTAGTTCTGACGTGCAGGTCCACTGATTCCGTAAAGGTCATGACCCCAGCAGGTCTCGGCAGGGCTTTAGTGCGGCATAATCACACATCTGCGTGCAAAAGTCCAGCGCTGCCCACTGAGTTCCTCTCCTCTGCCACGACACGCTCTCACACCTAACCCGCACCTAGCCAGACTGCAGGAGGCTGCGAAGCTGTCCATCTCTGTTGTGCATGATTTGTTTTTTTGGTGTTGTACTGTGAAATTTGAATGGCAGTTCCTGTTTGCTGATTTTTTGTTTTTGTTTTAAAATGCATATTTTAAGTTTTTGCACAGCATCGTGCAAAAAGAAACCGTTTCTTAGAAATTTTGCAGTTTAGTTCAAATCCAAATTTCAATTTCAAATTTGATTTGTCACATTCACATACACACACGGTACGACATGAAGTGAAATGTATTGCACGACTGCTCCAGCAAATTGACACGTTTAAGAAAAACAATTAAGAAAAAGTAAAACAGCAAAATTGAAGTAGAATATAAAAAATAAGTACAGAAAATAAATACAATATAGAAAAAATATATATATATAAAAATAAACAAGCAATAAAATAAAATAGAATAAAAGGAGAATAGAAGTAGAATAGAGTATAAATATATTAGGTATATGTACACACAATAAGAGTAACGTTCAAGTTTTGAATTTGAAGAGGATGTGGAAATAAACACACAAGCTTGTTCATGTTTTTTGCTTCATCTTCAGTTTTGTCTTCAGCCAAATTTTGATCATGTGACCTAGTATAACCCACCAATCAGAGCTTAGTGAGAAGGGAGCATGACATTTATGCTAAATGCTATGTACTATACTAAGTTGAACATTTTAAAGAATTTGTTATTTTCCTTCTTGTTTCTTTCTTTCTTTTTTTCTTACTTTTTTTACTTTATTAGTTGATTTTATTAGTCATAATACAGTTAAAAATGTATTAAAAGTATGTATATAAGATCATGTTTGATATATTTAGTCAATTTTATACTGTAAATATATTAACTTAACTTTTGATTAGTAAAATGCATTGCTAAGAACATAATTTGGACAACTTTAAAGGTGATTTTATCATTATTTAGATAGTTTTGCACACAAGATATTCAAATGATTGCATCTTGGCCAAATATTGTGCTATCCTAACAAAGCATACTTCAATGGAAAGATTACTTATTCAGATGATATATAATTCTCTATTTCTAAAAATGTAGCATTTTTACTGTTTTTTTTGGTCCAGGATTACATATTGTATATTTGTAGCCAAACCAAAAACTAATTTGTTTGTTTGTTTAGAGTTATGAGATTGTATTAGTCACAATGATGCTGCCAAAAAAACAAACATTTTATTTTATAGCTGCATTGACAACTCACTTGATTCAGCTGTTTTTTTTGGTGTAGTATTAAGACTAATTAAAAATTTCACAACACTTTTTCTTAAGATTTATTTTATTTGAAACTCTGAAATTGTATTAGTGATGCAGTCAAAAACAAATGTAACAATAAAAAACTATGTATTTATTTACTGACTGATTTATAGATGAATCAAAAACGAGAAATTGGTTCAGATATTTTTTACATAATTTAAAGACTAAATAATTAAAATTTGCACAACATACATTCCTACTTATTTTTATTTCAGTTTTGTTTGATTTTGTCTGCCAATATTTAAAATAATAAGCACCACAACTAAGCCATTTTCTCCTCTATCAACCTTCCAAAACTTCCTGCAGCACTGAAGCCCACCTTCCCCCTGTGGCCCAGCGGCAGCTCTCGGCTCTTAGTCCCTGCCAGGCCGTCTTGCCTCTTTTTGTGGTTTGCACAAAGGGGGCCGTTGCCCTCTCGCAGGCTACGTTACAGTCTGTCACATGAGGCGGACACTCTAGTCCTTCCACGCTTTATTTGCTGTGGCACTGCAGATTACTTCCACAGTCTCTGTCTGCTCTGAACATCCAATTCAATTAGGGCCTATTAGTGCTTCCCCCTCCTCACCGTACGGCCCCCTCTTGCTGCGTCCATTCAAATACCACGCCTGAAGAGCATATTGCTAAGCTGAAAATGTATTACTTAAATAAGCATTGAAATACACTCAGATGTTGACTGATCTTATCAATACTTTTTTAGCATATAAAGTTATTAAACATAATTTCACACACTTCCAGATGTAGAAATTGTCTTAAGGACAAAGAAAAGTTGTTTTTGGATCAGCATAACAGCATTTAACCGCATTGCTTTAAATATAAATTAAAATTAAAACCAACCAAAATAAAATCCAAAAAAATTTTACTTTTAATTGATTTAGTTGCAAAGTTTTTAATTTATTTTACTGTGATATACTACAGTAACTAAAACTTAAATAAAACATTTATAAAACCGCATAATTACATAATAAAAAACAGAAAATATAAAAATTAAAATGATTCAAAATATGAATAAAATATAGTATATTCATAATAGTAAAATAACATGTCAGTGAGATACGTTTATAGTTTATATAAATTTTCTGAATACGTTTTCGTCTTTATTTTTAGCCAAGTTTAGAATTTTTTTCAAATATGTGTTTTGTTTATTTTTGTATAACAAAGCATAAAGTAGCTGAAATATAACTGTATTATCCCTGATTCTAACGCAGAAGGCGCAGCGCGAGAAGAAACTGTTGATGTAAGATGAGAATGCCTGTGCAAAAACATTAAGCAAGCATGTTTTAAGATTAAGGTTTTTGTTTTGTTATTACTTTTTTTGTTGTATTTACATGCTCAAATAATGATGAACAATGATGAAATACTTCTTGCTTTGGCTCTGGCTCATTCCACCCCCCAAACTCAGCCTAAGGATGTGCATCACTGCTCCCTGGCATGATTTTCGGACTCCATTGTGTGGCTTTCATTGTCCTCCCTCCCTCAAGCCCAAAAAACTCTCTTTCCTCTAGTTCACTGGACGCCCCTCCGCCCGGCCTCTGCACACCTGGTCCTGGCAAATTAGTGCGAAAGAGAGGGGGCTGTGCGGGTCTTTAAGCATTCCGACGGAGCAAAAAGTTAATGATGGGCGCTCCAGTGCGGCTGACAGTGGAAAAAAAAAAGTTGAGAAACAGTAAATCGCTGGCAACCGACAACAAAAGAAACAACATTCTTAAAAAAATGTTCTTTATTGGCTTCCATAGTTTCATGAAAACCTTTAGCATCCTTAGAACCTTTCCATTCCACAAAAGGTTCTTTACAGCAAAGGTTTTAATTTGTTCTTAACACTAAGACAAAAAGTGATTCTTTGAAGAACTGCTCACTGAAAGGTTCTTTGGGTTCTTCAATGGCATCACTGCAAAACCCCACTTTTGGGGGCTTCACTTAAAAAATGGAAAGTCTCTGAATGGCTTTTTACTTAGTTTGACACTGAGCTCTCTTCTCTATGCGTAGCTGTTTGGTATTCAGTTATGCCGAATTAAGCTTAAAACAAATGGTAGAATTAATGTGCGACAAGCTAAATCAAAAACTCTTTTAGTCATTCTAAGACTAAAAAATTGAAATTTGCACAACACTTTTCTCTGCTTGTCCTGCTTTTTTCCCTCTAATAAAAGCAGTTCATATGCCCGCCTTCTCTACAGGGTCTAATCTGGCCTGACAGCTTCCTCTCGTAATTGGTGCTAACACCCAGATGGACGGGGCTCTAATTTGCCGTTCCCAATAAAGAGAGGCGGCTGAGGGGGTGGCGGAGAGGGGGGGGAGCCTTGATTTGTTGGTTATAGATACAGAAGCCGTAAACACCCCAGGCCTCTGGGCCGACAGTTTGAGCAGGCTTTTGTTCACACATTTGTTCAAAAGAAGCGCTCTTCCCAGCCTCCCCCTCCTCCCGCTGCCTCTCTCTCGCTCACACACACATACAGTCTATTCCCTCGGTTTTATTCAGCTGCTCCTCCTCCATGCAGCACTATAGCCAGTAGTGTAGTAGTGGTGGCGCAAAAATCTGTGTGTCGTTGTGGATGGGTGGCCGTGACCTCAACGTTTTTCAGGGCAACTGCTTGACCTCTAGCTATTAATGAGGCCACAGGCAATGAGCTATGGGTCAGTGGTCAGGTAGAGAGAAGATATGAGGTGTGTCTCTGACAGCAGACGTATAATTAAGTTGCCATCACACTCTTATAGAATTGTTCTCTTATTCTATCTGGTGTTCTCAATAAATGAAGAGCTAATCAATATATGAAGAGCTAATCAATAAATGAAGAGCTAATCAATATATGAAGAGCTAATCAATATATGAAGAGCTAATTTGCAAAAACTGATAGCTCCATTTTTTTTCTTCAGAAATCCCATTATTACTGTGCATCCCAAGGAATATCAGTTAAACTAAAATTATGTGTTTTTTTTTTACATATTAATAGTTTGTTTTATAGCAAAACCAGAGAACTCCTAGGGCTGGAAAATTTATATTGTATGCCGTAATCATGTGCATCTTGTCATCTTGAGGTCCATCAAGGTTATCTAAATAATCAATCCTCTAAGTTTTAGTCAGCTGAAAAGTTGCTAAATGACTATATGACATCATACGCTAATTAGCATATTCATGACATCAGTGCAGTGTATTGTCTTGCGTTCCTGTGCTCACATTTTTAATACAGCCAAACCCTCAATAAAACTGTTTTATTCATATATTTTACTGTTTCTGTTGTCAGATAATGGAATGGACATTATAGTAACTGAAATGTGGCCTATTAAATTGATCATATGATGCTATTTTAAAGACCATCATTTTGTGTATTTGTTTTAACAGAATATGCTGACATGCTTTTATGTTCAAAAAATATTATTTTTCAAAGAAATGTCTTTAGTTTTACCATTAGTTCAACCCCCGAAAGTGACAGACACAGCGCTCATATGTACTTGCAGTACACAAGTCGAGATTGACCCTGTCTCTCTTTCTCTCTTTTCTGTTTGTTAACAGCAGCTGTTCATCACTAATGCTCAATCATCTCATAATTAATCACAGAATTATCTCATTAACACAGATTCAGTCTTACTTTAACACTCTGTAGTGTGCACACATTATAAGTGTTCATTAGGGTTTTGTTGTGGGGTTTAAAGGGTTAAAGATGTAGGGTGAAAAAACAGCATGCAATGTAATTTAACAGCAATAAACTGTAATTAATTTACGGCAATAACCTGTAGAAAAACAGTTAATTGCTGGCAAGCCCCCCAATACTGTTAATTCATGGAAAAACAGCAATTTACTGTAAAACGTAACAGTCAGATTAACCAAACAAAAAAGCTATTTTTACTGAAATATTAATTAAGGTACACAGAAAACAGTTCTGCAAAGTCTTGAACTGATAAGGAGAGTGAATATTTAACTGAACTGTATTACTGGGCTTTTGCTGAAGAGAAATATGTTAGTTTAATGTAATTTTGTGGGTCACCATTGTGCTGGAGAGTCTGTGCTTCGGTCGATGATGAGACACAAACACTGATGTTCTGCAGCTTTATTTAAAGACTGAAGCAGTGATGATTTTAAGGATGTCAGCACATGTGTGTTATAGCTGATGATTAACTGCAACGATTTGAGTTAGACATGTTTTTAGCTATTTCAAATATTTGCTGTAAGACATAGATGTAAGACATATTTCCTCTCAGTGAGCTCGAATGATATAAGTTCACATTACTTACCATGTATAAATACCAATTTAAACTGGAACTATCTGAAGCAATCGGAGCAGAGTTAATTTCCATGGTAGTATAACGGTAACGTGCTGTAAAAGCTAAGAGCTGCAAAATAACAGTAGAGGGCTGTAAATTAACTGTGCATTGGTGGCACCCAGGCTGCCAGCACATTACTGTTATTTAACGGCACAATTTTTAACAGTGTGGGTCTGGATCAGACTTCTCATTTAGATAGAATAAATCATTTTGTGGGAAACATTGTAATTCTGCAGATCTTATACATGCATAAACAGCTATAAACTACACCAAAGAAAAGGAAAATTAGAAATTATATGACCCCTTTAAGACTACATAACCAGCTCTCAAATATATTATTCTGCACTAAAATCATTATAACAACAGTGTTTAATAAAAAAAAAAATTAATCAAATCAAATACACACAATTAAGACAATAGCTGTGCTGTGATTTCGGGCTATACATTAATGTAAATTGTATCCTGTATATTTTTTAACAGAAAGTGCTGCTGCTCACTGAACAAATCAGATGCAGAGATACAGTAGGTGTGTGAACCTTGTGCTCGTATGGCAGTGCTGGACAGTCTCCGAGACTAAATAAAGTTTGTCAGAAAATGTCGCTAGTCACTTTTTTGTACAAAGTTTGCCATGTCTGCAACGCTGAGTGAATCCTTGAAAGTGGACAATACTGACTTATTTGATAAAACATATTTAGGGATCAGATTGCACTATATGTGAAGATTTATGTATCATAATGCGTCTTTTTTATATTTTTTTTTGCGTTTAGCGTTTTTTTTATCGTTGTGCCATCCATCCATTCATCCATCATTCAAAGTTGGTCTTGAATTAATTCCAATTCTATTAAAGGCAATCTCAGCTCAGTTCTTAACTCTTTTCTGCCTGATTGATCAAGCAGACATTAACTGAAATGGATGTTAGAAAGAAATCTGTATTGATGGCAGAAAGACCCCTGTGTGTTCTTTCAGTGGTCAGTTCTACAGAAAACTGTTTCAACTGTTTGTAATGATTCATATCAGTTCATAGTACCATTGATCACAGTGAACTGTTTAAAAACAGAGCTATTGTGGGGTAAAGCTAAGACTGCACTATGAAATCACAGCCCAGCTTTTGAAGTAATGTTGTGTGAGGGCTGCGGTTCAGTAGTGCATCACACTGCACTGTGCAAAAGAAGCTGAAAATAATACGGGGATGCAAGGTTTAATTGATTTTGAACAAATGTTAGAGGACACAAAGCAAATTCATGGTCTCTGTGGAGGAGTCTGATTGCACAGATGGAGAAAACGCGTCCTTGGCTTTTATAGTCGGGCTTCATGTGAAAATTGGGGTCACTGGGTCTAAAAATTTACGTGGATTTAGGTGAGAAATTGACTTGTTCTCAAAGAAAAGGTGACAATCAACATTTTATTCAGCACAGTGATGTTACCATTTACAGAAAGCCAAGAAAAAAATGAACAAATCATTGCAGTATTGTGTACTAAATGTGAGAAACAGCATAGGCTTATAATACACACCATAAGAAATATGAAAGGTTAAAGACTAAGAGATGTATTTTTCAGGCTAAACAGTAACACAGTCTCACTCCATCTCATCACATTTTTGACGCTTTGTCAAGACCCTTTTGCATCGCTGATTAAAGATCAAGGTACCCCTTTTAAGTCACTTTTCGAAGTGAAGGGTCCTCCGTTGTTTTAAATTGGAAACTCTTAGCGTATGTCAATGCAATATATTTTTTTATTTTATTGTCATAATTAAAAGATATTTTGGGTAAAAACAATGGCATTATTGTATATATGTAGGGGTGTCTCCGTCTTCTGTATACATCTGTATACTTGGAGTAGGGGTGGGGTTGAGTGCTCCAATAAAAGTAAAAAATTATATAATAAACTTATGTGTGCATGCAAACCATTACATTAAGCCAAACAACTGAAAGCAATTGAGAAAGTAACTAAGTGACTAAAAAGGGGCACCTTGAGCTTTAAAAAGCAACGCAAAAGGGTTTTGACCAAGCGTCTAAATGTGAGGAGTTGGAGTGAGACTGTGTTGTAAACAGTGTTTGAGTGAACCAAAAATGTATTTATATCCATGATAAGTACATTTTTACACGTCGTCTTCTGCCGTTTGTCCTAAAGGGTTTTAGAAGGAATATCTAAGACAAAATTTGCTGAACGGTTCCAAATCAATAAAATTTCATGTAGGCCTATATATTTTAGTCATTTCAGCATTTGCTTTTTCACAGCTTTTATTGTACCTAGTTAGAAACTCATTATAGTCTGGACTACTTTGTTAAGAGCCACCAAAAACATTCTTTTTTTGTCTCTGATCAGCCATCAATATCCAAAACTACTTTAGTTTCTCTAGTGTTACTGAACACACAATGACGCTCCCATTCTTTTCAGCAGGTGCTCTTCATTTTAATGCCGTCATTCTCTCTTCGGCTCTCAGGAAATATCTGTGTTGTTGAAAGAGCAGCTGTGAGTTCTCCAACCCAAACTTTGTCATTCTGGCTCTCTCTGAAAGGGCTTCAGGTTTGGAGTGGTGCTTATCTCACCGCGGCTAAACCTTCAACTCAATCCAGACCAAACTTACACACATCTCCTGTGTCTCAAAAAGCCATAAAATGAGTTTAAAAGAATAGGAACGCAATTCTATGCTCAATCCCTTTAATGTTCATGATTGTAAATAGAGAGTAAAGGCAAAAACAACAATAATAATAAAGAACATTTGCGGAAGAACATTACAGTGATAATTAAAGCAATCATTCACCCAAGCATTACATTTATGATGGATGTATTTGCTTTATTTTGCTTCAAAATTGTGACTGTTCTCTGCCATTATAAAGCTTGGAAAATACAGGAAAGTCATATACATCTAGGATGGCTTTAGGGTGAGTAAATCATTGGCCAATTGTAATTTTTAGGTGAATTATCCCTTGAATGACAAGTAAAGCTGTGCTAGGGCAATGCTCATCATTTGAGGTGTTTAAATGATTGCTAGGGTGATGGAATGCAGTTATTAAGGTTTAAGAGTAGGGATGAGCGATATTGCTTAAATTAAAATTAAAATTAAATTGCTTTATTTACCCGCGAAACTCAACGCGCAGCTTGTCAGCGATCTACGGCTCTGTGTACAAGCTAGCATTTCTTCTAACTACAGGTGACGTAGTTTTAGCGCTAATCAAAGAACCGGCTTTACTGATGAGATGCGCATAATATATCGCGCGGTGTATACCGCCCAGCCCTATTAGTATCTGTGTGTGCATTTTCTTTGATAAGTTAACAAGCAAGTTGAGTCCAACCACTTATTTATCGTATCGCAATCGCAAATCGCAATATTGACCTTAATAATCGCAATCGCCCATTTTTTCCAAATCGTGCAGCCCTAACCACGAGCATCACGCAGACTTGAGCGTGTACAGTATTAGGCGAAACGGCGCTGCTCTTTCACACAGAAACAGAATATCGAATTTCAATATATGGCAGCCTTTTTCGCACTGTATATTCACAGACATGCACATCACGATTTGATTTACTGCACACCTAGATTTTGATTTATCCAATTACATGACAGGATTCCGGGATTCCATCTGCATCAGAAATAATACCTCTTTAATATTTTTATGTTCACGGAGGGATGGTGCTCGAATACGGGGAGCATGTTCGACGTATTTCCTCCTTTTACGGTCCTCTTCCACATTTCTTGCAAACTGGATATCCATCTTCAAGGACAACCCCGCGATCATTTTTCGGATACCCAAAATATTGCCAATGCCAATTTTAATTAGTTTTTTGGCGGGAGATAGTTTAGAATTAGAAGCCTCTGTATCAGACTTTTTCTCCGCTGTATGGGAGGAGTCTAAGCATTCGAGCGCAAAGAAGTTGCATATACTGCAGCGCGAGTGAGATCTGGTTTCATTTTTCTTTTTAAACCGGTTATAAGCAAATGTGCACGGTATGATAATCGTCAATGTCAGTATCACAATAAACCGCCATACCGGTATACCGTTACAACCCTAATATAGAACTGACTTTACTGACAAGATGCACACGACTTACAAATGCGATTTATTGTCCAGCCCTACTTAAAAATATTTTACAATAATTTCTAATATTTATTGCAGTAATGCTATGTCAATGACAATAATTCAGGAAATTTTATATCCATTAAAAGACAAAAACAACAAAAAATCCTTTTTCTTTAGAGAAAAAATATTTTTTTATTTTCACCCTATTGTGAGCATTACTGAGTACACATGTAATGTAATGACTATTTAATTCATACTGGAAGCCGGAGGGTGCCCTTGAGCAGAAACTCTACATACTGTATGCATGACAGAAGTAATTGCACAGATGCTCCAGGAAATCCTTAAAGGTGCAGTGTGTAATTTTTTGCGTCATCTTGCGGTCAGGATGCGAATTTCAACAAACAGCTAAGTCCCCCGTTCACCCCGCCCTTTCAAAACGCATTCAGAAGCTACGGAAGCTGACAACGGACAAAAATGTTGTCATCTGTTACACACTGACAGTAGCCAATCAAGCGATGAGATTTCTGTACAAAGGTAAGTCAAAGAATTACATTTACTTAATTATTCAGTAGACCAATATTTTATTGCGAATATTATTGTTACTCATTGATCATTGTCTCAGGTTTATTCGCTGACTTTAGTTGGTAGGGTTGGGCGATTAGGCATTGGAAAAAGGCTACAGTGAAACATCATGATGAAAAGTGAAAGCGAAATGCGATGTGCATACGAAATCAGTTTTAATGGCATGCACATTACTAGCGGACCTAGTAATGAGGAAAAAAGTAATAAGGAAAAAGCGATACTCTGCAGTTATGTCCATCTTGCAACTAAAGCTATCAAAGAATAGTTTTCACCATGATTGCTGATGTTGGACTAACTTACCGGTCCAGCAGAAAACAGGCAACTTCGGCGTGGCTACTATAGAAACATAGCGGAACTAAATGGCGACTTCCATGTAACGGGACCCGAGGTGTATGTAGATATAAATTGCTCATTCTAAGGTTATAAATTCATAACAGCTTATTATGTAAGGTCTTTACACACCTCTGGAAACATAGTTTTGTATGTTATATTGCATTTCTGCCAGTAAATGCTGCTAAATTTTACACACTGCACCTTTAATACGGACATACACCTATCACTGTAGCCAAATAAAATACAGTTAGAGAAATGTTAAGAGAGGAAGCTTGAAGACCGTAAACATAAGATTGGGACAATATGTGGTTTATCTGTGTTGTTTGTGTGATCTTGTGTATTTATTATTACTTGTGTATTACAATTATCAGCTTGCCAACCTTTTTGTCACTGACCAATAATATAATATAAAAACCATAATTTATAATATAGAAAGCAGTTTTACTCCTCCTCAATGTATAGAATAATTCTTATCATGGGGAGAAGTTTTACCAGTATATCGCAAATGATAAGATATTGCCCATCCCTATTCAGAGTTCTCTTTATCACATCACCACACAGTTGCTGAGGTGGGTTAAGGTGTCTGTTCTAATGTCTACATGTGGTTTGTCTCTTATTGCTCATTTTATTGTCCACTATGTGACCACCGCAAGTCAGAATGCTTAAAAATGCAACAGCAAACCTTTCACAACCAAACACACCATTTGGGATTTCTTTCATGTAGCAGGACAACAAAGTCACGCCCTGAAGTTTTATTCTTTGGGTTAGAGGTTTGTCTGATCATTCACTCCTTCCTGGCATGCCATCCTCCTCCTCTTCTCATTCTGTGGAATGCGCTATCATTCTTTCATGGCGGGGTCGCCCCACTTGTGCAAAGTCTGTCAAAACAAGCAGCCTTCATCTTTCCTGAGCTGAAAAAATTGGCTCATGCTAGGTGGCTCTGCTGAGCTGGCCGGGCCCCGGGGTCTTCCTGTAATTAACCCTTATAGCGCTCCCTCCTCTCACTAATCCAGAACCTTCACAGCTGATCCGTGCCCCCCTCCCTGTGACCTCCGACCCTGCGCACCTCTACGTGGGTCACATGTCTGGTGCAGGTGTGGAGAGGACCCCGGCCCCGTTGCCCCCCAATTAGCGACCCTAATTAGTGACGAAACCTCCTGCAGGGTCACTGAACAGGCTCTAGGGAGCACAGGCGGGCGGGAGGGACTGAGCGCGAGAGAAAAGAATGGCACAGGAAGAGGGAGGGTGGCGGCGGTACAGCGATGCGTGGTTAAAGGCGTGAAGGCCAAAGCGGCTTTTACACTGAAAAGGAAAATATTGCAGTTGCAGTTGGACAGAGTTGCTTTAATGGGACTCTTTTTTTTATTTTTGTCAAGGTGGCGTTTGAATTGTTGCCAAGCTGTACTGTTGAATGTGGATAAATACAAAGTTTTATTTTCCCTTTTATTTTTCTTTGAAACGTTCTGGCTTTAAAAGTCCTGTAGTATTATGCCATTTTCTTAAAGGGGTAGGTCAGCCAAAGAAATGAGGATTCGGTCCTTATTGACTCGCCTTTGTGTCATTTCAAAGCTGTGTGCTGTAGAAAAATGCTGTTGTGAAATGTGAATGGACGTGGCTTGTCGGTTTAAACATGCAGAATGGAGAATAAAGCAAAATGTTTTTGAGGAATGATTTCAGTTTGAAATAGTTTGTGTTGCTATTGAGCAGTAAGAATTAATTTGAACAAAATCTGTTTAAAAGGTTTTAACTGGTTCGCTACCTCTACATATAGTAAGAATTATAGTTTTTGTAAGTAAGAAGTAAGATTTATCTTACAATTCACTGCAATAGTATTCAGCTAGATAATTTATATATTGTAGTAAATGTAATTTATGTATTATGTAATTGTCATTATTATGTCAAAAATTGAACTAGTGTGTATATACACCACTGTCTTTCAAAAATTTGGTATCAGTAACATTTTTCAAGTACTATATGATTATGGTTACTTAATTATGCATAATTAATTGTTATAATAACAGTAAGAACATGTAACATGGGTAAGGACACCTTATGCTCATATTTATATTCATTAGTATTTAGCGAGGCAAATAGACTTACGAGAAAAATGGCAGAAATCTAAATGTTGAATATTCATTTCATGGGCTGCTTAGTCCGACTTCTGTTTTTTTGTTGTTGTTTGTGTGCGTGTGTTCATTTCTTTTGTTGAAAAGTTTGATTTTGTAGACTTTTTTGTTTACTTGTGTTAAGTTTTGGTTCTGTCAGGTCGACACTTTTGCTTTTTATTGATCCCAATAACAAAAATCTAAATCCTCAAACCAAACCAGTGGAGAATGACCATCTTCAAAACTGTTCTTATCACTTGAGTTCCTCTCCAAATCATTTTTTTTTTTACCTACACTAAACCACCAGGCCACCCATCCAGTCCCCGTTCCCTCCATCCGTCCACTCCCATGAAGAAAAGACGCCAATCATTTTAATTGGCACCCTGGAGTTGATTGTCCAGGCGAGACTCTGAAAGGGAGAACAGCACAGGGAGGAGATCGAGGGGACTAAACATGTGGTTAAACATATTGTGTCCGCTTGTCCACCATTTGCTAAAAAAATAACAGTACCGCCCCCTCGTCTGGAGAAAAGAGCTGGAGGTCTTAGGAAAGAAGGGCTAGAAGAACAACTTAATACCTGATCAGCCTGATATAATATATATTCAGAACAGTATAAATATCATAGGCATAATGCTGGTTTGAAACCCGAAAGCATTGTTTAATGACTTATTTCAGTTAATAATCAAATTTCATTTGATTTCTGAATAACTAAATATTTATATAGAAAGAGAGAGAGAGAGACTGGGGGAGTCAGAAAAATCACACACAAGCAGGCAAATTACATAGACATATATTTATATGCATATGAATAAAAACACATGTACATATTGTACAATATCTTGGCTTTTTAGCCAAACCATGAGAAAGGCTTTTTTTGCCACAGAACACGAAACTTTTTTTTTTTTCTTTTTTTTTAAATAAGTGCAAATAGTTAATGAGACAAAGAATTGTAAAGCATTTATATTTTTTTCATTCATTTTTTTCTGTAAGATCACATAATACAACATACTGTGCAAAGACTCATATATTTACATACTGTTAAGTGTTTTCTTATTTGTAAGAAGCTGGTGCCATTATGGATTTTTAAAAAATTATTATTCATCATTTTCTGACACGGTCACACAAATGCTGCACTGCCAAAAAGCTTATGGCTTACTAACATATAATCTTTGTGCCAGAAAAAGAGCACTGACCCTTTAACAATGGAAGAAAATATGGAAGTGAGATAAAATAAAAATAAAATCTTTCCACACAATCACAGTAAACTCAAACCACATTTTACAATCATATCTGTGGCAATGTTATTTATATATACTGTCTTTGCTTGATCAACTGGGTAAACATATTTCAGTCATATGGTTCAAAATTAAAGGGGTAAATACTTTTTTAAATAATTTTTTAGTGATGGTAAAGTACTTAATTTCTTGATCTACAACTCTGCTTCAAATTCCCAGGTCTGTGAGATCCTCCATTAGTTTTTATGATCTGTAATCATGTTAACAAAATAATCAGCATGTCATCCTTCTTTAGTTTGAGAGATGTCACCAAAAACCAGAAGAAAAATTGTGACGTGTAAGAGTGTGCTTTTGTCCAGTGTTATGAGCCAGTGTCTCAGAGCTTCAGGCTAAATGATGCTGCAGTGAATTATACATGAACAACACCACCACCACTGCGACGAGAACTGTTATGCACAAGTTACAGTCCAATCAAATACTAGATGCATAAGAAGCTAAAACCACGTTCATGTCTTTCTCAGAAAGCAATGGAAGAACAACTCAACAGGCTAAAGTCACTTACAGCTTGGGTTAAAGGAGTATTCCACCCAAAATGTTATTTCAGTCACCATTCACTCACCATCATATTGTTCCAAAGACATACTTTCTCTTTCCATGCAAGTACAGTGAATAGCTTTGAAGCTTAGAAAGAGCAGCTTACTGTTGCTGTTGGACTGATACTCGCCCAAATGTATCATATGACTTACAGTACTATGACTTTTAGAATATCTGAAATACAGCAATATGTGTTCCATAGAAGAATCTGCATTCTGTGAAAGTCAGAACAGGTTTGGAACAACAAAAAGGTGAGTGAATGACACCGCTTTCATTTGGAGTTTCAACTGTCCAGCCTAGAATACTGTCAGAGGATGAAAATGGACAAAATAATGAAAGTACAGTGTTGTGGCTTTGGAAGCTTGTTTTTTTTTTTTTTAAATCAGAGAATGAAAATGTAAAGAAGGTATCTGCAACTTCTCATTGAAACTTTTCAAAATCTTAACTCATACTTTTTTCCTCGCAATTGCATCTCACAGATTGTATCTCATAATTATCTCAAAACTGAGAGATATGAAAATGAGTGTGAAAACTGTGAGTTTATGATTGAAAAGTATATGGTATAAACTCATATTTCTGTAAAAAAAAGTCAAAATTATGAGAACCGTAATTGCGAGGAAAAAAATCTAAATTGTGAGATAATGAAATAAAATTGTTGCCATAAATAAGCTTCCACATGTAGTTCATTGACTTAGAAGACCCTGAAAATGCCTATTCACATTACAGGTTATTCAGACTATTACGTGACCGAAAGTTATTAACTTTTTTGTTTTTATGGGTGACATACTGTAAGTGTTGAGCAACAATGTTAGTTGAACTTTATGAAAAACAACACAGATACTCAGCAACTTTTAGTGAATGAAGGCTGTCTCTGTTGAACACTCCTTGAGAGCTAAATAAACAAGTGCAAAATAGCACTGTACATGCTTTAATGCAAAATAAAACTTCAGACAAAACAGATGTTTCTCAACCAGTAACATTTCACTCGGCATGGAAACATCTATTTCGTGATCCCACATCTAATTTTTTGATGAGCTTTTTTGCTGCACATAGGAAATGCCTCACAGCACTCATCATCCCAGTGTGAATAGGATTGCTTTGACTTTAATAATCTTTTAAATATGAAAATATTGCATGACTTAGCCTAGCTTTGGTGTAGGACGTTTTTAACATGTATAGATGTTGGGAAGTAGGTGAAATACGAATGTGTTTGGTTGTCTTTCAACAAACAAAAACTGGGAATATCTGGGGAAATGCTGCATGCTGTTCTTACTGATATGCATGCTAGATTTTGAGCGAAGAAGACTAAATCCATAAACATAAAGTGCATCTGATTCGAGGTAATGGAGAAAAAAAAAGATTAATTGTGGGTTGTAATTCTGAAGTCATAAAAACATGTGTAAGAGCACAGAGCTGACCCAACGGCTTTGACAGTACTGACAGGAGAGGACAAAGGTCATACATTGGGGCAGTGAAAAAAAAGTTAAGAAATTTCACGCACAACTCTTTTTAAAGCAATCCTTCTAATGCTTTTTTTGTAAGTTTGTATTTTGGTTTTGATTCAGTCTCCAACCCTGTAGTACTGAATGATGTGCACATATTGATCCTATGCATACTCAATCAATAATTAAGCACTGTTTAAGATCTCAAAGAAAGAAAACAGGTGCTGAATAAATGTAAAAGAAGTTCATCCTGGAAGAATTAGCCCTTTGCATAAATTTGGAAGCAACTCTCAGACATGAGGAAGCATGTTTATTAGGGGCTGTGGACCGTTTTCACATTTCTGGGGTTCTCAGAAGTGGAAGTATATTTCTATAGTCGTGAATGGAAGCTACAAGAAATATATTTTGTGTGTTCTCATTTGCCCCAATAGTGAATATCTAGCCTAGCGATTCTATGACTTCCCAAACGAGGAAAAGGGTTTCATTTGTCAGAAGAGGGAAAGATGTCAAATTTGCCATCGCTCCCTCGGCTGTTTCATTAGAAACGCTCATGCAGCAGCTTTAACCAGTTTTCTGAAATGTAAAGTTAATGAAAACCTTGATAGATTGACGAAGCTATAACCTGGAAAACGTCATCACAGTACTTCTATATTGTTGAGTCTATAAGGGCATCATTTTAAATTGATAAAATTGATGAGTTACCAAAAAAGTGGCATTTTTAGAGTTTTGATCTGAAAAGTGATGTACACTTTTAGATGCTATATTTTGCTTTTCACATTTTTCTAAAGACCTTTGTAAAATGTCCACATGCACAATTCAATGTTACTTCTATATGAATAATTATTCTGTCTGTTCATCTCTCATTAGTACCAAGGCTCAGTGCAGAATAAATGCCACAAAAGTCTTCAGTGCCTTCTTATAATTACTGTACGTATTCACTCACCTAACTCTCTCATTCTTATACTTTCACACAGACTCACGTTTACATTGACACAAAGCTCCCCAAAGTCAGTTCATTTAGAGCAGCATAAAAACGCACCACAATGTTGATCATTTTTTCGTCATTTTTCTTGTTTTTTTTTAACACCCAACTTGCAAAATGATTTAGCCTTTTACAATTAGTTACATTTACAGCGCTTTCCGTCGTTCACAAAGAATTAAGTTCCTCACCACACAAGTAATGCAAAAATGGAAGGAAACCTGTGGACGACATATTTCACCGAATACAGCGATGCTTAATTACAGGCTTTGTCCCAAATGCTCACCTCCACTGGAACGATGGAGTCCAACCAGCCTCACTTTGGTTGTAGGCACTGGCGCAAGAGAGGCCGTCTTTCAATCTCTTTCTGTTAGTTTGCGAACCTTCCGGTTGTTCACGGCACAGGTGAGACCCCTGAGACAGGTAGAAGGGGGAAGGTACCAGTCAGTTGAGAAGGTTTTTAGGAAACCGTCTTCTTCCCGTTTAACTCTCCGTCTTTCCTCTCTATCCTCATGTAGGGCTCAAACGCGGAGGATCCGCACCCGTATCCCGCTGGCAGTTCGTGATGGGTGCCGCCCAGAAGAGGCATGGTAAAGCATAGGGAGGGCGGTGGGACCCCGAGGCGCGGCGATGGCGGGGTTCCACCCAAAGAGGACAGCGACAGTCCGAACGCCGCCGCTGCCCCGGGAGGCGTGGTGCTGCTGCTCGCCCCAGAGGAAGTGGACACGGATGGGCTGCCCAGGAGCGAGCCGTTGCCTGTGTGCGGGTGAGCCAGTAGTGGGTTGGGTGGAGGTGCAGGCACAGATAGAAGACGCCCCTGTTCAAGCAGCCGGAGGATGTTGCATGTGGCGAGCGATTCGGAAGTAGACGACGACCGTTTGTCAGTGTCCTTGGTCTGGTCCTTCTTTTGTTTGGTGCGGCGGTTTTGAAACCACACCTTCACCTGCCAAACGAGACCGAAAGTTGTAAGAGAAATTGATGGGCAAATGTAGAAAAATTAATACTGTTCGAGACTTTTGATTCAACCTGCTTTCCTTCAAATTTTTCCATTGGCTTTTAGAGGATTTCAGAAAATAAGCTCTGTGTCTAACAGAGGTTTGTGATTCTTACCCTTTTGTTGATCATAATAATCTTAACAAATGAACACAATTTGAATCTTAATTCAATCTGTAAAAAGCTGGAGTGTAGTTGCTAATAAGTACCTTAAAGGAGCATATTAGTGCCTAAAGTGTGCATATAGTATAAAATAAAATGAAAATAAATCTTAAGCTTTAAGTTCAATACCTTTGATTTCAAGCAACCACAAGTGCTAAAATGCAACAAATAAGGTAAGAAACTTTGAAGTTAAAAACTGAGGTGGATATACTAGTGACTTTGGGTCAAAAAATAAATATATTTGGACACTTAGGGCACTCTTAAAAATATCTAAAAGCAGCTTCACATTAAAAAACAAAAATATCTCATAAAAAAACTGAGCAAGAGATGTAATGATGAAATGTAATTTTTGGGTTAAGTGTTTGGAAAAACGTGATTTAGCAAGCACCACAAAGTTTGTTCAGCAGCATTGTCACACATGAGAGGCTTCTCCTTATGGCTTCCTGATAAGTAAAGATCACTGAAGCATGTTCAAAAGTGCGATGAACTCGAGTCAAAGCACTCCTGACCTCGGGTTAAAAAGTGCACTGTACTCTGCATGTCTTTGTCCTGCATGTTTAATTGATACAGGGCTGCTTTATGGCGGAGTGTATTCTGGGGTCGATGACGGGTCGAGATCAAGCTCCTCTCACAGAGGGAAAATCGGGCCTATGAAAAATGCATTTAATCCTGACCGGGTTTTTACCTGTCACCTGCTGCTTTGTCCCACCCTGGGGACCATAAAGGAGGAGACGCCACCATTTTCGACTGTACATGCACGCAGAGGCATCAACACATCGTGAGCTCTCAGAAATGCACATTCACACTCATTTTCTCACTCTTAATGTTTAGGACATGGGATGATTGAGGTTCAGAAACCATCAAGCAGAGCACTTCACACTTGTCTGCTCTATGCGCTTTTGACGCTTTTCTGTGTATGTGGATATGTCCAAGCACAAGAAAAAAAGAGTTTTTGCTTTTTTTTTGCTTTTAGATGCATGGACACACAGAACAATAGCTGGTGTGCAGTATTTAACAATTGAGGCAATGTGAAATTATATTTGCATCCCATCAAAGAAAACTTTAGGATGGCCATTTAGCCTTTTTAATCAGATCTTATATAAAAGAAATAAAAAAAACTCTCCAGTGCGGTTTATTGCCAGGGATTTTTTTTTTGTGACAGAGCTCTACAATGCAACAGAATGACAGTGACAAGACAAGAAACAAATAATAAACAGAATAATGTACAAAATAGTGTACAAAATAGGAAAAACGCAATGTATGACATTCAAATAAGAACAGGTGAAGTGTTTCTACATGTAGTATGATATGTGCAAATATGAAATGTAAGTAAGTGTGTGTTAAATAAATAATGTATAAGAGAGCGGAGCATGCTCGGCGCCATCTTGCGTAAGTTCTGTTAGTTATCTTACAGTAAAAAGGAAAATTGAGAGCACTTTATTTTATGGTTATACTAGTTGCTTATCAGCATGCATTTTACTAGAATATTAGCCATACGTGCTAATCAAGTTCATCTTAATGCCTTATTCTACATCCCTAATCCTACCCATTTCCTAAACTTGACAACTACCTTACTAAATATTCATAAGCAGCTAATTATGAATTTATTGAGGGAAAAATCACAGTTAACAAGTGTTTTTCTATTGGTGGGACCTCTCTTTTTTTGTTAGGACTTGACTAGATTTTAAAAACCATTGATTGAAATTAAAAATGCTGGTGACATTACATTTAGTAATATTAGATATTTTTAGCAATTAAAACTGACCTGACACAATGATACTGAAGACTGGAGTAATGATCAGCTTTGCATCACAGGAATAAATTACATTTTGAAATGTATTCAAATATAAAATAGAGCAAAAGAGACTTGTAATTTTTCTGTCCTTTTGTCAACTTTTTCCAAACTCCGCTTCATCGGGAGTCTGAAAAAGTATGACCCCAGGCCTGTATTGTTTTCGGCGGTATGCTGAACATCTGGTGATGATCTTCACGACGACAGCAGCTTACAAACACACTCCGGAAATGAATTTCCATCGTAACCCAGTAAGACGCTAACAGCTGAACAAAACCTAGGCCAAACAGTTTTGCAAGTTGAGGTCTGTAACACTGAGATCATGGACTCGATGTGAGGTGTGCAATTAGTGTGAGGATAATGAGATTGTGGAGTGATCCCTTCAAGCTTACGTGAGCATGCTGATGACGTGCTCATAAACAGTATGCGTACAAGAATATGCAAAGTATATTTGTTCAAACTGCTCAAACTTTTTTAATATTTATTGTTTATTTGTATTTATTTTTACAGCCCCTATAGTGGGCGGAGCTTGATATTTGAGATTACAGAACTCGATCACACGTCGACTTTGCAGAAAGTAAAAGGAATAAATATGGGAGAGAAAAGACAAAAGCAAATCTCTTTCATCACACATCTACACTATTGGGATTAAATCCTCTTTAATGAGATCGAGGGTTCACCGCTGGGGCAGAGATTACTAAACGCAGGATCTGCATGACCTGGATTTGCTCCTTGGCCCGCGGCATCCCACTCCACTCTGCTCTCGTTTTTTAGCGAACTCGGAAACAGCACAATGCATTGGTGCAGAACGGACTCCAGTACATCAATTCATCAGATACTGTTGCTCTCCTAATGAAATGGTATCTGTGCTGCTTTAATTGGAGCCCCTGCGTTCTCAACCATAATCTTCTCTGTTTGTGTTGTTGTTCTGCGCACATGGTTATGAATGAAGATGATGTCATGGACTGTAGTCAGGGTAAATTTAATGCAAACTGAGGTTTTTGAGGTTTCAGTGTGTCATGGGGCTCATTCATAAACCATAAACAGAAACACTTATTGTTTATTTGTACATAATTAATGTTTTTACTTTTTTCTTTTTTTTCAAAATTACACTTAAATCTTCCTAGACCAAAGTTTGAGACAAACTGAATTTTCATTTGACAGTGTTTTTTTTTTTTTAATGTCTAGAAAGCTCTGGAAGCTAGCTAGATAGCTGAATGGATGGATGGATAGAAAAAAAGATGGATAGAACATACAATGGATAAATGAGTGATAGATGGACACAAAGAGCCATGGATGGAGTAGAGATGATGCAAAGATGGATAGATGAGGAGAACAATTGATAGATGATTAATGGACAGACAGGTGATAGAATGAAGGATGAATGGATAGATAGATGACAGAATGGTGAATGGATAGTACAAATAGATAGAGAGATGGATGATAGATGGGTGGATAAATAGATGTTAGAATGTCGGATTTTCACATTGAACATAATAAAAAAAAAATTAAATAATAAGAATTGTAATGTAGAAAAAGAGTGAGATCAGAAGCTACCCTGCCCGCTAGCTGCCGTCTTGATCCCACACGTGTTAACTCTGTGAAGGGTGAGGAGACATTATTCGGTGACCCCTCTGTGACCTCTCTTCTTTAAAGAGCTTGTAGGTCAATAATCTCATGCATCTTTACTGCAGGATTTTTGATTTAGCCGAGGCCTGAGTTGATATCTTTAGAAAAACTCTTGGCGCAGATGCCAAGACATATGGTTTGGATTGAACATGCTTGTGGTGTTACGTCCGGTCTGATGTAAACACGTTCTGTAACACACAGCTGACCTGTACTGAACTGTGAAAAAGGAAAAGTGGGAAAAATGACCAGTGTTGCATGCATGCATGCATATGCCAATATAAAACTCTTTCTTGCTATACCTATTACATATACCTTATATTACTACCCAGTTACACCCGTTTACCCTCTTTTTCGCATACTCTGACCCTTGTTCCTAGTTTTAACGAAGCACATGTTTGAGCAGGTTCAGCCAACGGTCAACCCTGTCTTACCGATGGCTGGTAGATAGGGCTCTGTAATCCTCCTAGCAGCAAAAGCATTTAGACTATTATTAGTTCCCTTCCCCCAGCACTACTGGATGCGGCCCGTGTGCATATGTGATCGGGCAATTAGGCTTACAGTGTGTGGGCAGATACTAAGAAATTGTGTCCTCCCAATGGATTAAAAGGCATCCCTGCTGAACCACAGCACCTCTAGTGGTCGACCTTCAACAGAACAGTCTAATAGAGATCCCCACTGTGATGATGCATTTCCATCTTATTATTTTTTGAAATGATTAAAAATTATTTAATGTGCATTTAAAACACAATACTTTGTGATATTAATATAAAATTGCCATATATGTACTTGTTATTAATTTATTTTAAAGTAGGCTACATATAAAACTATGCCTTGTTAAATTAAAATTGTTATATTAATTTACCTCTTAAATATTTTATTTATTTTTAAACACTGTATGTTGTTTGATTAATATATTGTTAATAATTTATATATATTTTAAATTTCATGTGCATTTAATACATACTTTGTAATTACTTTTAAATGCAATACTTTATATAAATATAATAATATATGCATTAATATACATTTTAAACACTATAATTTGTTATATGGACATAATAATAGTTATATTAATAAAAGGAATGAAAAAAAACAATAACACTTGTTTGAATAGATTTCTAATACAGATGCTAAAGAAATTACTGTTAATTTTATCATATTTTTCATCCTCATAGTTCAACTCTATTTTGTACCTTGTTTAGCAAAGTCAGATCTGGGACTCTTAAAGCAAGGTGAAGTGTTGTAGTATTCTATTCTCTCTGATCCTATCAGATAATTGTATTACAATCTGCCTGAAGAGTGACAAACAGGCAGACTTGCATGCAAACACCACCCGTCAATCTTTTCCACTCCTCTGTGCATGCTATTTGAAGCACAGATGAAGAAATTAAAAAGAAACTGACCTATATCTAAAATATTGGAAGAAATGGATTTAGATATATTGTACATGCTCTGTAGATACAGTGCCCTCTGCTATAATATATAAATATGCATTGTTTATCCTTTTGATCTTTCAATTAAAAAATGCACACCATTCTAACTTACCATTGATGTAAAACTAGTGAAATTGGGAGAGATTCTTGTAATTGATCAAATTATTGGCACCCCTAGAATTTTTTTTAAATATATCTGAAGTATATCCCCATTCTTATTCACAGTTTTGAGCACTCCAGGGATGATTTTGGACATTAAATTATCCAGCCATGGTTTCTTGTTTCACAGAAATATATATATAGACGGGGAAAACAAAGCCCAAAATCCCTTCACCATCAACACAATGACAAAAACACATAATATATTTATGATGTGCAGCAAAAGATAATTGAGCTTCACAAAAGTGGCTTGAGCAGTAAAAATGACCGTTCTCACCATCAGGGAAATAATTAATGATCTCTAATCTATCATTAGAAGAATTTCATGTCTCTATCATTTTTTTCCCCATTCTCTCATGGATGGGGTTTTGGTTCCTTGCCGCTGTCTCCTCTGGCTTGCTTAGTTAGGGACACCTGATTTCCAGTGATTAGCGTCATCTTGACTACAGAGACCGTCTCTGCATTTGATAAATAAAGTTTAATTCTAGTCATTATACATTACCATTACTCTGTTGTTTGATAATGATAATGTTGATAATGTTCAGTGCTTTGCTACAATCTGTATTGTTAAAAGCGCTATTTAAATAACAGTGACTTGACGTAAAGAGAGGGAAGGTAAGGACAGCAAACAAAGAGGAAAAAGATCTAAAAATAGATCTATGAATCTATCTAGATTATATGATATATTTCACTTATGATTTTTGTCTTACCTGAAGTGACTCTGCTGTCGTTATTCAGTCACAGCTATCTGTTTCAGATCAAACCAGGTAATATGTAATGTAAGCTGGTATATTAAGATGATTTAAAAATGTTTATTTTGATCATTTACAGAGACACTCCATCACTGGCTCTATGGCTGCTGCGAAGCCCCTCTCCTCCCTCGCAGACAAAAGACCCAGTTACACAGATATCAGCATGCCAGGTAATAAACACAACAACATTTCTACTGAAGTCTTCCAAATGATTTTTATTTGTAATTTTTTCAATGCACTGATTGATTTGCTGCCTTTTCGATTTATTGATTTAATTTAATGATTCAGATTGTGCAAGCTTTTCCTTTCAGTAGCTAATGGAAATACCTGTTAGGTAGTTGGAACATCTAATTTATAATAAAATTGTTATGATATGGTTAATAAGAATATTCATTTTATTTGTATCTAATATGCTATAGAAAAACTTACAAGCAACTATATAAATTAGAGCAATAACTTCATCACTTATGTAACTTAGTAAGCCTTGTTGAATAAACAAACAGTTACACATCTGATAATTATATATAATTATCAAATTATGCCTAGGACCAACCTCCCAATATTTCATCTCTTTCAGGCTATTATTAAAAACCTGATCAGTTAAGGAAGTGGGATTTCCAGTCTGTAAAATGAAAAAATAAACTATTCTATTTATTTGTGATTAAATAGAAATATTCCCGTCTCCAAAAAAAAATTGTAATCCATTCAGTATTATTTGTTGTAAGTAAAATTATTTAAAAAAAAAGTCTTAATAATCACAACAAACTGGAAATGTGTTAGTCAAAAGGTGTGACGCTCTTGTTGTCCCGCTCCACCCTGACTTTTTTTTTTTTTTTTTTTTTTTTTATTAATAAACCATTGCAAAAATGAAAATGCAAAATGTGAATCATAGCTGAAGTTCTAACGGGGTGAATGTTGTGGGATTTGTATCTAGGAGGTAGTTTCACATCAGATGTTAGACATCAGCTTTCCCGACACCAGAAGTTTATGACCCCGGAAAAGCAACACTGAACTCATGGTTACCTCAGATGTGATAACTCATGCGAAAATACACCAACTATGAACAAATACCCGGGTTTCAGAACCCCCTCCCCACCATTATTATGCTGGAGAGGGAGGCAGTGCATGTTTGTGAACGTGCGAGAGAGGGCACAGAGCTCTTTTGTCATGCTTGTTTTTACGTTCGGCTGCTTATTGGAAACTCTTATCAACCTTTGTGGAAATTACAGTGTTTTGATTGGCAGCATGGCTTTCTTGCAGGGGTGATCGTTTGCCCTGTCTGACTCATTACAGCTATTGAGACTCACTGGCTGTCAACATTGGTCTTCCCCCCCTCTGATGTTCCTTTCATTTTTACAGATTGATTTCTTTGATTATAAATGTAATCGCATTTGAATGTCATTGATTTAATGTGCAATAACATTTTATTGTCAGTTTGTCAGGTTAGCATTGTGTGTTTGTAGACTGCAACATTCATTCTTAACTGTCACTGTGTACTTTCCTATTACTGCCGGAATCATATTTAGCTCCCAGATGAACTGATAACAGATATTGAAATGCTGATTATGATATTATATCTCCCTCTTTCCTTCTCTGTCTGCAGCTGAGCATCTACTAAGAGCAGCCAATGGCAGTCGTCCAGCTTCAGCTCTTCAGAGAGTCTCAAGCATGGACACATCAAAGACTATCACAGGTAAAGCTTAGACCTATTAAAACTGAAGTGATATAGATGCTATAACACTCAGCTAATGCCCTTGTATAGTCAGGGCTGTAAGGTTTTATTCATACACAGAAATATGGATACCTTTATCCAGCAAGAATGCATAAAGTTGAACAAAAGTGAAAGTAAACACATTTATAATATCACAAAGGATGACAAAAATAAAAATATATAAATAATAAAAAATAATATAATGATAATAAAAATAAGAAATGTTTCTTGAGCAGCAAATCAAATAAATCCTGAAGGGTCATGTGGCTCTGAAGACTGGAATAATGGTAGCTGAAAATTCAGCTTTGCCATCATGGAAATAAAGATGCATTTTAAAATACACAGAAATAGATGCACCTAATTTTAAATTGTAATAATATTTTACAGATTTTAATAGTTTTTGATTTCTCGAATATATGCACCCTTGGTGAACAAAAATAGACGAATTTGAAAAACATTACTGTATCTAAAATTTTTGACAATTGTGTACATTTGTTGCAAACATTTGCTCTAACAACAATGCAGTTCAGTTTTTTAATGAAATGGTGAAATGCATCATAAAAACTAACATTTTAAAACGTTTATATTGTTGCATTGTTATATTAAATCTTATTAGTCATTACATTTCTTAATTCATTCATGTGACTTTTAATGTCTTTCTGAGACAGTGATGATTTATTATCTGAAATTATCTTCTGTTGATGTAAACCGAACAGTCTACTGTTACCCAAAAGATAATCAAATCTTTTTGTCTCTCTACTGTTTAGTTTCTCGAAGAAGCAGCGAAGAGGCGAAGAGGGATATCAGTGCTCCTGATGGAGGCCCAGCTTCCTCTCTGATGGCCATGGGCTCTGCTGCACCTCCTCTGTCTCTGTCCTCTTCCTCTTCCCCCACAGCATCTGTCAACCCCACAGCACGCAGCCGCCTTCGGTACGCACCTGCCCTACAACTGACTGTAACCCACAGTACATGCAGTATCATACACATTTTTATTAGATTCTCCTATAAATGTGCACGACCATCAATGAACACACCCCCTTGACCACTTATTCCATGAGATAATTCTAAAATGCTTCTTCAGAGTTCCGAGTGTTTTTTTTGGTTTGTTTTTTTGTGTAGAGAGGAGCGTAAAGACCCGCTGTCAGCTTTGGCTCGTGAATATGGTGGATCTAAAAGAAATGCACTGCTGAGATGGTGTCAGAAGAAAACAGAGGGTTATCAGGTTTGTATTATCACATTAAAAATAGAAGCAATATATATATATATATATATAAAAAAAATAAAAAAATAATAT